>JBBPBX010099685.1:0-12491 GCA_038048925.1 Garcialebias charrua | reverse complement strand
TGGGTAAATCAGGACAACACACAGATATATTGAAATCCCCTAAAATGAGAATTCTGTCATATTTTGGCATAATTTCAGCCAAAAAGTCTGAGAACTCATTTATAAAATCCTTATTGTATTTGGGGGGACGATAAACAGCCACACACAGCGTAATGTGGGAGGAGCCAAGTTCAAACAGGCTGTGCTCAAAGCTGTTGAATGAAGATGGAGGCAGCTGTTTACATTCAAAACAACTTTTAAAAACAGTCACTATTCCTCCTCCTCGACCAGACATCTGTGGTGAATTAAAATAGCAGCAGTCCTGTGGTAAAAGTTCCATCAAAACGCTAGACTCACCTGGTCCACCTGTCCATGATTCTGTTATGAATAAGAAGTCCAATCCTTGAGATACAAAGAAATCCTTGAGGATAAAAGTTTTATTTGTCAGTGATCTGGCATTAATCAGGCCGATCCTGGCAGCAAGCGGCGGTTCTGCATCCTTATCCGACATCCGCGTGTCCCGACACAGAGGCTGCAGGTTTTGGAGCGCACGCCTTCGTCTGCAGGGACGAGGAAAACGGGGCGCGTGCGGCTGAATCGTTCCATCATTGCCGCCGCCAACAGGTACCAGCCAGGCATCGGGGAGGTCCAGCACACGCAGTGGAAGAGAGAGGTGAGGCACCAATCCAAACTTTTCAGAAGAAGCTGGAGAAAAGCGTCTCAGCGCAGCTTTTAGTCTCACTAGCTGACAGCCGCGCATGCCGCGGCGACGCGCGCATTTTTGCCGGCGCGGTGGAGTCCAAACACGGCACAGGTGAGCTAGGATCCCCGACAGCAGTGGGGGCAAAGTTCCGTGTCTGGTGAAGTCCAAAGTAGACAGATTCCTCATAGAAAGTCCAATTTCCAGCAATGTTTGGCGATCAAACAAGACTGGTGTAATGTGCTCTCTTATGCCTGTACTGGTTAAAAATCAGGCTGCTGCATTCTGGACCAGTTGTAGTTGTGCAATGGTGGTCTGACTGATACCAAACAGGAGTGAATTGCAGTAATCAAGCCTAGATGTAATAAATGTGTGTATTACTGTCTCCAGGTTATTTTTGGATAATATGGGCTTCAGCTTAGACAGTTGCCTCAGCTGGAAAAACAGGATTTAACGATCATGTTTACAGGTATATGACGAGTTTCATGGAAGGATACATTATCACTCCCAGATTTGTGACTTTTTGTTTTTCTGACAGGGCTAGAGCAGAAAGGTCAATGCAGTGGTTTGTGATTGTGTTGTTGGGAGGGAACAACATGGCTTCAGACTTCTTTTCATTGAAACTTAAGAAATTTAAAGCCATCCAGTCCCTGATGTCAGCAGGCAGTCGAGCAGATGTTGAATAGAGCATGTGTCTTAGGGGGAAGTAAATTTGACAGTCAACAGTGTAGAAGTGAAAAGGTATGTTGTGTTTCCGGAACGTAGCACCAAGTGGCAGCAGATATAAAGAGAATAGGAGAGGACCCAGGATGGACCCTTGCGGAACTCCCATTTAAGTGCTGCTGCTAAAGAACTAAAATATTTGATGGAAACACAAAAGGATCTGTCAGCGAGGTAGGATCTGAACCAATTGAAAGCAGACCCTGTGATGCCCACCCACTGCTCCAACCTAGCAACGAGGATCTAATGGTTAATGGTATCAAACGCGGTTGTAAGGTCCAATAAGACAAGCAGCACAGAATCACCAGTGTCTGTGGTTGTCGGTACTTCTTGTGGTGGCCGTCCTTGAACTCTGCCCATATCCAGCAATCACAGTGCGAGGGGCGGGGTACACCCTGGATGGGTCGCAAGTCCATCACAGGGCCACATAGAGACAAACAAGACAAACAACCATTCACTCTCTCACTCACACCTAGGGACAATTTAGAGTCACTATGTGCTTTATAAATAAATTTGATTTGACTTTTTGTTATTTTCATGTTCAGAGTGACTTAGATCCAAAACTTGGTCACTTTGCAGCTAAAGATTCTTGATGTTTGGGGGTTGCACCTCTTGAGGACTGTGGCCCCCCACTCATGGATGAAAAAGCTTCTAAATTCAAGGGATGAACCAAACATTTCCAATTGTCTAATAGACAATTTAACAAATAAACTATTTAAAATTTTAGTCTCTTATTTCCAAGCATACTTTTAGAAAAATACTGTTCGTTTTTATTTTTTAGATGAAACGATGAAAAGTAAATTGCCCAAAAGAGTATTTATGATTCATAGCGAAGCATTTTTATGCTGTAGAACAAATTCAGGTAAATATAGGATCAGTGGTGGTGAAAGTACTCAAACACTGTACTTAAGTAAAAGTACAAATAAACAGACACAAATGTACTCTAGTAAATGTAGAAGTACCATATTAATATTTTTACTTAAGTAAATAAGTACTTGCTTTTAAAAATACTTAAAGTATTAAAGTAAAAGTACTTGCTGAATGTATTACCTAATGCAATGGCCTACAATATCATTAAGTGTGCATACTGTATATTTTCTGTAATAAATAGTGTTGAGTTATTTTAAAGAAAAATGCTGCAGATAATACATGTTTTTATTGTGTTTACTCTGTGACACAGTTCACACTTGGACTTGTGATTCTGTGTGTCAGTATTTCAGGGATGACATACAGAGTTACATGTCATTAAGCAAAATGAGAGAGGAATGATTATACCTTTGAAAGTTTTTATTTAACACAAAACAAAACCAATGTGTCGTTTTTACTGCAGTAAACACATTTAAATAAAAGTTGTCTGCCTGAAAAAAGGAGCATTAGACACAACTAACAAGGGAATATCTGATCTATTCAACTCCAGTTTGTCTTCAACTCTAGTTATACATAGTCAACCTTGTAATGTATTAATAGTGAACAATATTTTAACTTCCTGACACCATTTTCAAAACTTGGACCAGAGTGTTGAGCCATTTGGAGAAATCTCTTGTCTCCTAACATCATGAACTGACACATTTTAATATTGCAGCAAGAACTTATTGTTCAAGTTCAGAAGAAGATGGTTTCCAAATATTTTTTAGACCGGTCTTGATCTTTAGGGAGAGAGAATCTGTCCTGCTGTACTGAACAGTCTTTCAATAATATTTCAATAGTCTTTCAATACTGTAATCTTTCAATAATCTTTCAATAAGGCCATGGGTGTTGTGTATCTTCTGGCTGAATCTCTGTAATGGAATTCATTTTGGGTGTGTTAGTGGTGCTGTGGGTGCTCCCAGCTCAATGACGTTAATACTAAAACATACTTCACTGGTCCAGCTCTTCTTGAAGGCAGGTCTAATGTTACCTGTCCACTTTGCAGTGATTCAATGGACGAACTCTCTCGACATCAGTTACTTTCAAACTAACGACAAATCAAAAAACTGCAACGTGAATGTAACTTGTAACACACATTATAAAATGTAGTGTAGTAGAAAGTACAGATACTTCATGTAAAATGTAGTGCAGTAAAAGTAAAAGTACCCACATTTAGTTCTACTTAAGTAAAATACAGATACATGAAAAATGTACTTAAGTACAGTAACAAAGTATTTGTACTATACATCCCACCAGTGGATACATATTTGTACATTTAAACCATTTCTTAAATTATTATAATTAAAAACATATTTTACTTACAGGTTTAGTTGGGACCTATTATCCACCCTTTAATGATTATAGATATCAGGTGAGTGCAAGTACAAAATGAAATATGAGAGTTCAAAGAAACGAGCGTAGCAAATCAAAGTTTTACTGATTTTTTTTCATTCATTCAACCTTTATTTAGTCAGGTAAATCTTTTGAACCTCATGGGCTCATTTACGAAAGCGACCTGCTAAAACTAAAGAACAATGAACAGCAGTGGTAGAATTTCCTTAAACAATAAACAATAAACAAACAAACAATAAACAATAGAAAACAAAAGAGAGAAAAAAACAAAAGAAAGTTTTTTTTTTTTTTTTTTTTTTTTAACAAAGTATCAAAAAACTAGCAAAACATTATAAGGTAGACGTATAAAATCAAAGACAGGAACAAATCTGCATTGGTTTTTGCAGATTTCCTGCAAAAACCAATGCAGATCTGTTCCTGTCTTTGATTTTATACGTCTACCTTATAATATTTTGCTAGTTTTTTGATACTTTGTTAAAAAAATTATTATTAGATTATTAGAATATTATTAGATACACATTATAAAAATGTAGTGTAAAAAAAATGAATTAGTTGATTATCATCCAAAATGAATTAGATTATTATTAGATAATTAGATTATTCTGTTCATCCATAGCAGACCTTTGTCCAAAACCATGTCGAATATAAAACCTTTTTTTTTTTTACTTTAAAAGTTGTGAAAATATTCGAACATTTATTAATTTTCATAAACTTGGCCTGCAGGTTGTTGTGGCAGCTTGTAGTTACAGCCACACACTGGGTGGTGGCGCCAGCGCACCGAGACGCTGTTCGTTAAACCGGATTTAAAACCGTAGAAGAAGTCGACACACAAACGGAAAAATGCAGAAGGAAAAATCAAGCGGCGCCGGCGCGGCTGAAAAGTGAGAAATACATCTTTAAATTCACAAATTTGTGTTATGAATTACATTTAGAACTCTTTCCGTTTTCCCAGTGTTTATTCTCAGGTTGTCTGTTTTTCCACAATTATCTAAATATGTATTTTTTTTTTTTTTTCCTTCTCCAGGCCAGACCGTGAGGCCGCCATCATGTCCAAATACTACGAGGGAGTAGAGTTTCCTTTCTGCGACGAGTTCTCCAAATACGAGAAAATGGCCAAAATTGGACAGGGAACCTTCGGGTGAGTCAGTGTTTTCAACGTGTTTAGTTGTGGTTTGGTGGACACAAACATATTTCATACCAGAATGTGTGTGAAAGGCATAGATTCCACCACGCACGGTGTTCGTATGGATCAAACTCGTTAATTATCTACTGTATATGTTCTCAATGTAGTGCTCCTTTGCATCTTTGTTTAGCTTTTCACAGTACGGGATCTTGCACTTGCTCTTCCCAGATCCATTTGTGTTCTGTTCAGGGTTGCCAGATCTCCAGACCGAAACAAGCAATCTGCTCCTTGAAAACAAGCACAAACAAGCGACTCGCTCTTTCAGAAAAAGCCCAAAACAAGCCCTACTGGCAACCCATCCCATTGCGTAAAAAAAGGCCGTTTTTAAACAGTATAAACATATTTATTATGGCATTACATATAACCAGTAAAATTATACATTGAAGAACGTATTCAGTCTAAAAAATAAAAATACATTTTGCATTTTTATACAGCTGGTTTGTCATGTGTACAAATTAAAAAATAAAATAAAAAACTGCAAAGTCAAAACAGTGGAGTATGCTGCTGAGCGTGTCATGCCCCATTCTGTTCCTCAGTTTGGACTTGACCAGGTTCATTTGTGAGAACACTCGTTCTACATCAGCATTGCTTAATGGCATAGCAAGCAGAGACAGAGCAAATAGGGCAATTTCACGGAAAGCCTGCTCTCCACTGCTGTCTTTGTAATTCAGCACTTCAACCCAAAATGCCTCTGCCTGGATGTCATCCTTGTTTGTCCATGTGCATTCGCGTGTAGTCGGATGTCCCGTGAAGAAACACGGTTTTTAATTTTAAACTCACTTTGAAAGTAATTTTCATTAATTTATCATTTTGTTTGCTAAACACTAACATAGTTGAATGATACAAGATATACTGTACAGTATATGTTGTGTCACTATATGCAAAGTTCAAAAATGATGTCACAATACCTTTAAAATAACTTCAGGGGTACATTTTACATGTAACATATCATACAGATATACAGTATATAGTTTTATCGGCTCTGTCGCTTGCCCCAACTGCACCTGAACGTAACCTCCGCCTTGACGTAACATACGTGGAAGGGGGGCGTGACAAACTACCTACCACTCGCATTACTGCTCGACTGAAAAACAAGCACAAATAAGCGACTCAATGTCCGCGAGAAGCCCAAAAAACAGCCACAAGCGACTCCAGGAAAAAACAGGCCCAATGCCGCTTGAAATAAGCGGACTTGGCAACTATGGTTCTGTTGCTCGTATCATAAAACATGGCGACCGTTACCCAGAATGCAATGCGCCAAGACCACCCGTTGTCATCCATTGTTTTTCCTGGTTTTGATGTTGGAAGACGTTGAGAATAAAGCGATTCTCAAAATACTTGTCACCTCGTTCTCCTGACTTCCACATTGATGACCCTGAACATCTGAACATGTTTTCAAATGAGAACTCACCAGATGCTGACACCACTTCTCCACCAGCTGTGGTTTCATACCCAGTTATCCACTGTGGTCCCGTCTCCTGCCGGCTCTTCATCCGCTGTGTTTGCAGCCGTTATTAAGCTTCCAGAGTTCTGGCAACACAGCCCAGTTTCATTTCCGTGAGATAACCACAGTCGAGACCAAGTACTTTCACGTTGTTGCTGCTTTGGATTCTGGTTCCACCTGCCGTCTGATGGGTCTGCTGCAGGACCCGCCAAGCACTAACAAGTGCAGTGCGCTCAAGGAGAACCTGCTACGACTTTACTGTCAGACTCGGAGAGGGCTGACCCTTGTCCCCGAGTGGCTTGGGGGATCGCAAGCCCTCCGAGCTGATGGAGAACATGCTGGCGTTACTTGGCTCAGGAGATGTTTCCTTCCTTTTTACGCACCTGTTTCTTCACCAGCTTCCTCCACCTGTCCGCACAGAGCTGGCCAGCTCCCCGCTGATCCAGACAAAGGATTATCGCTCCCTGGCTGAAGAAGCGGACTGGCTTTTGTTAGCTTCCAGACACTACAGCGTGCAGGCACTTTTACCTGGTGTGACTCAAAGAGGGGCGGAGGCTGTTGATGGCGTGGCTGCGGTGACAGAGCGATGGAAGGGCGACGTGCTTTGCTTCTACCACCGTCGGTTTGGAGTAAGACTGAAGTGCTGCATTCCTCCTCCTCCATGTTCATTCCTGCGTCAGGGAAACAAGAGAGCCCGGCGCTCGCTAGCAGCTGTGTGTGCTGGCAGCTCAGATGAGCTGCTTTTCATCATGGACGAGGTTTCCTGGTGGACTCAGGTGCACAGCGGAGCAAAATGCCAGTTTTGTCTGCAGACATCTTGTGTCAGAGTGACCATTTGTTTCAATGGACGTCAGTTTCAGTGGGACTTTGTAATAGCTGTCTACCTATTTTGGGTGCTGATTTTTTATGTGCTTTCAGGTTATTGGTGCACGTTGCTAATAGCTGCTTAATCGATGCTGTATCTTTTGATACCTACCCCTGTAAACTTGGAGGTCCTGCCCATCAACCTCTTGCTAACATGCTGGCCACAGGTGATGAGTGTCAGTGTTTGTTGTCAGAGTTTCCTGCTTTGACGGTTTCCACCTTTTCTGTTACTATAACTGAGAATGGGGTGGAGAATTTTGTCACTACGGTTTTTGCACGAGCGCGCCACCTAGATACTGCTAAGTTAGCAATAGCTAAGGAGGAGTTTTACTACATGGAGCGTCTTGGCATTGTGCAATATTCCAAAAGTCCATGGGCGCCCTCCCTTGCATATGGTGCCCGAGGCCGATGGGGCTTGGCGACCCTGTGAAATAAACAGAGCTGCAGCCACTCGGGTTTTCACGCTAACTGCTACGCTTCTTTAGTAAAATCAAGTTCCAGGCAGAATAAAAGTGACGTCATTGTTCTCTTTTCAGGGAGGTGTTCAAAGCCAAACACAGGCAGACTGGGAAGAAGGTGGCTCTGAAGAAAGTTCTGATGGAAAACGAGAAAGAAGGGGTGAGAACAGAACCTGAACTTATTGATTCTGATGAGTCTGTTTGTGGTTTCTGTCTGAATCTGTGATGAACTGGGTCAGAACGCCTCACACCTGCAGCTCTGTGAGATGGTCCTGGTCTGCAGAGGTCAGAACCAATCAACTTGTGGTTCAGTGAAGGACAACCAAAGTTTTAAAGTTTATTTTCTAGGGGTGTTAGGGTATGTTAAAATCACATTTCAGTTCGGTTCAGTTTCAAGGAGGGCTCGGTTCGGTTAATTTTCAGTACAAAAAAGACAAAAGAAAGACTTAACAAACGTTTATTTTGAAAATATGTCAAGTAAACAATACATTTGAATAAAAATAAATAAAAGTGACCCATTTGGATGATATTTTAAATAAACAGCATTCTTTACAATAAATAAACTATACTAACAATAATAAAAATCTTAATAAATACAATAACAGTCAGAACCAGAACAATAAGCAGCAACAGACTGTTTACAATCTAACTAATCAAGTTTAAAGTTTTTGTCCAAAAAGACCAACTTGTCCACATTTTCTGCCAAAAGCACAGATCTAGTTGCAGTGAATATCTCCAGTGGTGGAGAAAATCATCTCAATAACAACAGTAGCAGCAGTGTGGCTGTATTTGTCCTCATTACTCACAACCTCTTCTTGGACCTGCTCCTCCAGGTGGGACAGGTCCCTGGAAAAGTTCAGAGTTCAGTCATCACACACTTCTTAGCTGCAGGTGATCTGGTGGATTTCCCTGAAGAGGAAGAAGACTCAGCTGCTATCTCTGTCCCAGACTGGAAATAAAACACAAAGAGGTAAAAAAAAAAAAAGAGTTAATAAGATTATAACTTTAAATTTAAAAAGTTAATTAGATAATAATAATAAAAGAACAATACCTCTTCTTGAATGGTTGTTATGAGGTGGTTGAATCTCTCAGTCATCATCATCATCAGGGCTTTAATCTCCAGGGCTTGTTGACAATATCAGTTTTAACTTTTTCATAAAGTGCTGAACTTTTTGTCTGAAGCGTTGACATGATGGATGTCTTAGCGACGCTCAATAACTTTAAACCCGGTGCATCATCAACATTCAGACGTAGATCCAGAGCTTTAAAAACAGTTTATGTTATTGATCTGGACCGATCTTGGTTGATAGTATTATTGATTTTACTTGATTTTATCACTTGTTTTATTTATTTATTTTTTAAGCAGGCCTATTCTGCCTCCACATGATTCTGTCTTTAATCTTAGTTGATACCATTATTGATTTTATTTGATTTTATCACTTGTTTTATTGTTGTAGCACTTTGAGATTTTTATTAATGAAAAGTGCGGTATAAATTGAATTTATTATTATTATTATTATTATTATTACCTGATGAAGGTTGTTTAAATGCTGCTGTTAGCGGTGTTTGCAACAAGCTGCTTTTCTTACTTGTAGAAGAGACGTTCACGTTGTGATGATGTCGTTTCAAGCTGCTACAGATCCAATCTATGAAACAACGTCCACACAGCTTTGGATTTGTTCACTTGTGTTTTAACAAGAACGTCATAATGTTCCCAAACAGGAGACCGTAACAAGAAGCTAGGCTGCTAATGCTACGTGCTGCAAGATAATAGCGCCATGCTGAAACACGCTTAGGAATTTTAGTTCCGCGGCGCATATATTCTCCCGTTAATAAAATTTAATGAGTGGAAAAATGACGGAAACGGTTCGGTACACCCACGCGTACCGTTACACCACTATTATTTTCTGATGTTCTTCCCTTTAGTTCCCGATCACGGCTCTGAGAGAAATCAAGATCCTGCAGCTGTTGAAACATGAGAACGTGGTAAATCTGATCGAGATCTGCAGAACCAAAGGTTGGTACCAGAACCGTCCAGTCGGAGCAGGAAGTGGTTTGTCCTCCGTCTTGATTTTAACATTGGTTTTGGTTCTGATGGTTTTGGTTCTGAAGCCTCGCAGTACAACCGGTACAAAGGCAGCATCTACCTGGTCTTTGACTTCTGTGAGCACGACCTGGCCGGCCTGCTGAGCAACACCAACGTGAAGTTCACGCTGGCCGAGATCAAGAAGGTGATGCAGATGCTGCTGAACGGGCTCTACTACATCCACAGGAACAAGGTGAGACCCGCTGACGGCCTCTGACAGGTCCGATACCCAGGTCACAACCTGCTTCCCTGACTCTCGTGTCTCAGATTCTGCACAGAGACATGAAGGCAGCCAACGTTCTGATCACCAGAGACGGGGTCCTGAAGCTGGCCGACTTCGGACTGGCTCGGGCCTTCAGCCTGGCTAAAAACAGCCAGGGGAACCGCTACACCAACCGGGTCGTCACGCTGTGGTACCGCCCTCCAGAGCTGCTGCTGGGTGAGGAGCTGCTCCTTCACTTTGCAGACAAACAAAAGCACGTTTTGTTTTAGAAGCTGAACATTTTGTCTTTATGATTTAGTTAAATTTTACTCTACAGCTCGAGTGTTTGATTAGAACAACAAAATGTTTGGATCCGTTCCCTTCTCCTCAGGTGAGCGAGACTACGGGCCCCCCATCGACCTGTGGGGGGCGGGCTGCATCATGGCGGAGATGTGGACCCGGAGCCCCATCATGCAGGGGAACACGGAGCAGCACCAGCTGACCCTGATCAGCCAGCTGTGCGGCTCCATCACCCCCGAGGTGTGGCCCGGCGTGGACAAGAAGTACGAGCTGTACCAGAAGATGGAGCTGCCCAAGGGCCAGAAGAGGAAGGTGAAGGACCGCCTCAAAGCCTACGTCAAAGACCCCTACGCTCTGGACCTCATCGATAAGCTCCTGGTTCTGGATCCGGCCCAGCGGACTGACAGCGACGACGCGCTCAACCACGACTTCTTTTGGTCCGACCCCATGCCGTCGGACCTGAAGAACATGCTCTCCACCCACAACACCTCCATGTTCGAGTACCTGGCGCCGCCCAGGCGGAGACACATGCCACAGCCCAACCAGAACCGGAACCCGGCCGCCGCCAATCAGTCCGACTTCGAGCGGGTGTTCTAGAGCGGCACTGACCCGACAGAACTTTGGTTCCCACGACCAGGAGATAAAAACATTTAGATTTCTCCTGTGGCTCGTTACGTTCTGTCGGACCGTTACCATGGCAACCGCATCAGGAGAAAAGACCCGAACAAAAAAAAAAACTCTTTTCTTTTATCTGTTCGTCTGTTTTTGGTGATGACCAGGAGCTGAGGCAGCGTTCTCTCCTTCAGCTGTTTGAATTGCACTAACAGCTAAACTTCAGCTCGTTCAGGACACTCAGACTTTTGGGTTTTGTAACTTTTGTTCTTTTGAAAAGTTTAAAAAGTCTCATTGAAATGAAAACAGATCTCTGGACTTCATTTTCAGCTTTTGATCCGATCATTTTAATTCTGATCATTTTAGCTCGTTCTTCTGTGCAGTGCCTCCACCAGTCCACTAGATGGCAGCGGCCATCTTGTCCTTCTGTAGCTGAAGATGTCCAGGAGGCTCCACAAGTTTCTACTTGTGTTGAGATCTGATGGTCCTGTTGGGCCCAACTGGGTCCAAGTTTCAACCGTTTGTCTCGTCTGATCATTAAGCTTTAGTCCAGACATGTTTAAGAAATTTAAAAAGTTTAAATGGCTGCTGCACCGATCCATTGGTACGTAGGAACAACTTGAAAAGAAGCCAGAGACGCCAGAGTTTTAAATGTAGAAATGAAGAAATTGAAGTTCCCCCCAAATGAAAACACCCAGTTTGGAGTGAAGGTTTGATGTTAGAACATCAGAGGTTGTTAATAGAAGAAGACAGAGCAGCCATCTTGTTCACAGAGATCATTTTGATGCTGCAGGAAGACCAGCTGGGACCGGCTCACCAGATGTTGGGCCGCGGTGCGTCTGAGGCACGTGTCTCTGGTGCATCCCACTATACTGGTTCTGAAACGGGCTCGACTCGGGCCTTTGACATCCTGCTCCTGTGGGTCAACAGCCATGTGTGTGTAACTTTGTCCTGAAGCTGGAGCTGCTGGTTCACACCGGGGGGTTAAAGACCGAGAGCAAACTGAATAACTTTGTTTTAAAATGGATTCACAAAATCAAAGTGACTATTTTACCAGAATAAACAAACACGGAGTGAGACCAGGTCTGGAATCAACACGAAGCCTGAAAAAAAAAAAAAGCTGACATTAAAAGTGTGAAAACACAGATCTAGAGTTTCTTTTGTTCGGCTGAAATTATTTTATGTTTAAAGAAATTAATTTTGTTATAATCATGGTTTAAAAAAAAAGCACACACGCCCATTCAGTTTGAAGGTTTCTACATTTTCAGTTGTTAAAACAAATTCTGTTCCACACAAAGTCTTTAAATCAGTGATGGAAAAACTGAAACACACAGAGTTTAAAGGTCAGAGTACCCATGATGCACTGCAACAAACAGCTGTCAGCACAGTGGTTTGGGCTCCTGTCAGTCAAAGGGTTCTGGAGTACGACAGCTGAAGCTTGGACCAAACTGTGTCCAAGAGGACCATGATCCAAACACAGCAGCTGATCTACAACAGAATGGGTCAGAACCAAGGGTCCAGTTGGTCCAGAACCTCAGCCTGACTGGGACCTGAGCACAAACCCAGTGGAAAGAAGAGTGGGCCAGAACTCCTCTGCAACCACTAGTTCTGCTGCTGAAGGAGATTCTAGATCTGGATCTGGTTCTGTACCATGTGTGTAAAGTGGGCGTGTCCACCTGGTACA
>JBBPBX010099684.1:0-12491 GCA_038048925.1 Garcialebias charrua | reverse complement strand
AAAAATCACTGACGAGATGAGAGTTATGTTGCAAGTAAAACTGGTTAAGAATCTTCTCCTGTCATCCAATGTGGCTTCTTTTGAGTAAGTAAGATAAAAAGAGGATACTTTTATCCAACAGCACTTTCCCATGTCAATACTACTACTGTACTACAATTATGGTACTTTAAAAATTAGTGTTTGCATAACAGTAGTACAACAGTAATTCAAAACTAAGAATAGCACAACAGTAGCTAAAAGCTATGAGTAGCGAAGCTGTAGCTAAACCTAGTGTTGTGTTCAAGACCACCTAACCCGAGACCAAGTCAAGACCAGGACTAGAGTGTACCGAGACAAGACCAAGACTTTTAGGGTCCGAGACCAAGACTGAGGGAAGGCGAGGCCAAGTCGAGACCAAGACCTCAAATAAAATAAATAAAATGTAAAATGTTATTATCATTTTTTTTTTAAATAAAACTTACATACTGCAACTTTGTTTGCTTTTGAATTAATATATCAACTTTTATAACATTTCAAAGCTACATAAAGAAATCAGACATTCAGTGGCCTGACCATGTGATTCAACAATAAAATTACACAACTGTTAATGGAAGCAGTTTCATCACATGCCAAGCCTTAAAAAAACTGCAGTGGTAAAACACTCTTCGTAAGTTTGAACTCAAGACCAAGGATAACCATATACAGGTAGTCCTCGGGTTATGACGGTCTCTAGTTACGACGTTTCGTGGTTACGACGCACCTCCCATGTACTATGAAAAGCCTCATTTCGAGTTACGCAGTTTTACGTCAAAAACGGAATGCGGAATATGGCATATGGGCCGGTTTTACGTCGTAAACGTAGCGGCGGAGGAATACTGCATTGTACTGTGAACGTGGTTTTACGTCGTAAACGGAATGCGGAATACGGTGGATGGACCGGTTTTATGTTGTAAGCGTAGCAGCGGAGGAATACTGCACTGTATACTGTGAATGCGGTTTTACGTCGTAAACGGAATGCGGAATACAGAGGATGGACCGGTTTTACGTAGTAAACGTAGCGGCGGAGGAATACTGCACTGTACTGGGAACGCGGTTTTACATCGTAAACGGAATGCGGAATACAGCGGATGGACCGGTTTTACACTGTAAAGCAGCGGCGCAGTGGTGGAAAATATTGTACTGTACGCAGTGCAGCGGCGGAGGAATACTGTACTGTACTGTGAACACGTCTTTACGTCAAACGGAATACGGAATAGGGCGGATGGATCGAGGACAGTGTTACCAGCATCACAGTAGGCCATTAACTCTTTTTGCCCTTTATTATGGTTCCCAAACGTATGTGTTTTTGGATAATTATGTAGGGTACTGTGTTAGGATAGGCTAAGTGTTTAGTAATACTGTACTGTACTGTGAACACGTCTTTACGTCAAACGGAATACGGAATAGGGCGGATGGATCGAGGACAGCGTCACCAGCATCACAGTAGGCCATTAACTCTTTTTGCCCTTTATTATGGCTCCCAAACGTATGTGTTTTTGGATAATTATGTAGGGTACTGTGTTAGGATAGGCTAAGTAATTAGTAATACAGTACTGTACAAGTATATGGTGCAATATGTACGTACTGTATTTTTCGACTTGCGTCGAAAATTGGTTTACGGCGCCACGTAGGAATGGATCTACATCGTAAGTCGAGGACTACGGTACCTGTACTGTAGTTGCATTACTTACAAGTATATTCTTTGTGATTTAAATAGGCAAATTTTATAACTGATGATATGGCAGACATCTTCTCCCGCTCCCAGAAAATCACTTCTCACTTTCTTGGGGTGACCAGTGTTGCCAGATAGAGTCGAGGTTTTCCAGCCCAAAAGTTTGTTAAAAACCGCCATATCAGACAAAAATCTGCCCAATCAATATATTGTTATATTTACTGTTTGAACGTGCACGCACATCAGTACAAGCCAAGGTAATTTAACAACATGTGGCAAAACGCAACAATCCAACAAAAATCTTCCCAGAGTTCCCAGCATAATCAGAACGAAAACCACCCAATCTGGCCACACTGGGAGTGAAGCGTGTGAGTTAAAGAGGGTGGGCGTGACAGCAGTAACAAAAAAAAAAGTATTTAGCAGTGAGTCACGTTATGGCTTCAATTTGAACCAGTATGTTTTGCATCCAGTAAAAACAAAGACGTTAACAAATAAACTGGACAACATTCTGTCAATTTAGTGATATTTCCACAGTTGCGGTCTTGACTGGTCTTGAAATAAAATCCCCAGTACTCAATGTGCAAGACCGAGACCAAATGCGGTCGAGTCCGAGACAAGACCGAGACCAACAAAAAGTGGTCTTGAGACCGGTCTCAAGACCAAGACTGGTCTTGAGTACTACAACACTAGCTAAACCTAAAATTTGCCAAACAAAAAGTAAAAAGCTAAAAGTAGCTAAAACTAGAAGAATTTGAGTTCTTAATGAATTTACTGAAACTGAACGAACAAAATTAAAACAAGCAAAACAGATGCTAAAAAAATGCAAAATACAGTAGTAGCTAAAACCAAAAGTTAGCACAGCAGGAGCTTAAAGCAAAGATTAAAAAAACGGCAACTAAAAAGTAAGATTAGAAAGAGCAGCTAAAGACCTACATGAGCAAAATAGTCGCTAAAGTTAAGTTTAGCTAAATACGAGCTAAATCTAGACTTTGACATACAGCAGCTAAAATATAAATCAACTACAGTAACTAGAATTAACAAAACTATAGCTAAAAGCTAAAGTCATAAAAACAGCAGCTAAAAGCCTAAACCACAAAATAGCTAACAGCAAAAAAAAGTTGCTACAACCTAAAATTAGCACAGTAAAAGCTAAATAAAAACAACTGTAGCTACATACTGTATTAGCATAACAGTAACTAAAACCAGCACAACAGCAGCTAAAAGCTAAATTTAGGAAATATAAGCTTAAAGCTACGTTTAGACAGATATGTTGCTAAAGTTGCTCTATTTAGCCAGAATAGAAGGTAAGTTTAGCTAAATAAGAGCTAAATCTAGACTTTGCAAAACGGCAGCTAAAATATAAAATCACTAACAGTAACTAGAATGAATAAAACCACAGCTAAAAGATAAAGCCATAAAAACAGCAGCTAAAAGCCCAAACCACCAAATAGCTAACAGCAAAAAGAAGTTGCTACAACCTAAAATGTGCACAATAAAAGCTAAAAGCTAAATAAAAACAACTGTAGCTACATACAGTACTGTATTAGCGAACCAGTAACTAAAACCAGCACAACAGCAGCTAAAAGATAAATTTAGGGCATATGAGCCAAAAGCTAAATTTAGCCAGATAGATTTCAATTCAATACATTTCAGCTTATTTATATAGCACCAAGTCACAACAGAAGTCGTCTCAGGGCACTGAATAGAAACATTCATACATAAGAAGCTAAAACTAAACTAAAGAAAAGGGTCAAATTTGTTCAAATCAAAAACTCCTAATAATTTCAATGAACCCAATGAAGTTCAATAAAGTTAAATATATTTTTAAAAAAGTATTAAAGTTATAAAAACCTAAATTAGTAGCACCCCACTCCTGTATGAATTATAAAAATGAATACCGGTAGTTTACATTGTTGGAAGTAAGCTGAAGTAGTAAGATGCCATAACACACACAGATGAACTATAAACAGGTCAGTGTACATTCAAACAAATGAATGTGAACTCACGCCCCGGTGTTGTTACTGTATGTTGCCGAGGATGATGGGTAATAACTGACACTAAAATGAGTCTGAGGATGACTGAAGGACAGTGGACGTGTCCGTGACCTGAAATCAACCTGATGCAGCCGCCTCCCTCTCCTCTGCAGAGTCACAAGAGCAGATCCCGTATCGTCGACTCAGCAGGATGAGGGGAGAGTTAAAGCACAACGAAGAGCGTCAGTGAAGTGTGAATGAAGTGGTGTAATGGTGAACCCCAGTGTGACGAGGAAGACGGTGGTCCTGAAACAGGAGGATGGTGGGGGGGACATTCACTCTTCCTAAAGACCGTAATAACTGGAATATGGGAGCACTCAATATTTCAGACTTGAATGAGGACAAAGAATGGAAAGATATTCAATATTCATTCTGCAGAGTCCTTACAGTCCTTAAAAGTGCTCACTTTGCTGTTTATCACACCTTATTTATATTATTATTGTTAGTGTATATCTTAGGCCATTATATACTGTTTATTTTTATTTATACTTTATATATACAGTATATTGCCTTTTTTGGTGTAAATGGACCTTGAGTACACAGCTTTGTTCCACCTAATGTACCACGTGATTCGAATGACAATAGTCTCCTCGAACCTTGAAAATCCTGCTTAAAATGTCACTTTTCTACACTGGTCTTTGATTCAAGTTTGGTTTGAGTTCCAACAGAATATTTTAGATGTGCTATTTTCTTGTTTTTGTTTGATCTTAGCCTTTTTTAATTATAGTTGTGGTTTTACATGTTTCAATTCAATTCAGTTTATTTATAGTGCCAAGTCACAACAGAAGTCGTCTCAGGTCACTGAACAGAAAATAATAATTTAACTTTATTTATCTGAGGAGCAGACTGATTTGAATTTAACTCCATCACAGAATTCTCATCTTGAGCAAGCATGAAGGTGACAGTGGAAAGGAAAAACTCCCTCATGAGTGGCCATTTGCTTCAACCGGCTGAGTTTGAGAGGAACAGGAAGGAGGAACAGATACACAATGGCAGGTCAAGAATCACATATTAAAATAGAAATATCAAATGAAAAATACAAAATTTTAACAATTCATTTAAGGGAATGAGGTCAATTTGTCCTACAGTAGTCTAAGCCTAAGGTGGCATTTTTTTCCCATTTACCCTTTATTTATACAGGTAGTCTCAATGAGTCACGAGAACACATTTTCAAGAGATACCTGTTTTTGGGAGCAGATGGTGGGGGTTAAGGGCCTTGCTCAGGGGCCCAGAGTTTGGCAAATGACGGTGAAGGCAGGTATGGACGTTTCACCTTTTCCACTCACGTTTCGATGCAGTACTCAGAGTTGAACCTGCGACTTTCTGATCGCATGCCCATCTTCTCTAACCGCTGCCACCACTCCCCAATATTCCCGCTACTAGCTCTGGATTGAACGCCATAGCATTATGACGGTTATGACTGTTTATTGTTGTGTGTACCTCATATGCGAGTTTTTGTTTTGTTTAAATCAGGTCTCTCTTGTAAATGAGTCCTTGTGACTCAGTGATAGTAAGAATGTTGTGAGAAAATTCAGAGACGAGCTGTTAAAGGCTCTGGGTGTTAAGAAAGAGCTTCCAAGTGACTGGGCTACTACAGCAACAGTAATTAGAGAGACAGGTAGGAAGGTACTTGGTGTGTCATCTGGACAGAGAATGGAAGATAAGGAAACCTGGTGGTGGAATAGTGAAGTGCAGGACGCCATTCAAAGAAAGAGATTAGCCAAGAAGAAATATGACAGTGAGAGGACTGAAGAGAGGAGACAGGAATATAAGGAGATGGGACATAGAGCAAAGAGGGAAGTAGCTAAGGCAAAGCAGAGGGCGTACAATGAGTTGTATGGGAGACTGGACACTAAAGAGGGCGAGAAGGACTTGTACCGATTGGCAAGACAGAGGGATCAGGCTGGAAAGGATGTGCAGCAGGTTAGGCTTATTAAAGATGGGAATGGGAATGTTCTAACAAGTGAGGAGAGTGTGATGGGAAGATGGAAGGATTACTTTGAGGAGCTAATGAATGAAGAGAATGAAAGAGAAAGAAGAGTGGAGGTCATAGAAACTGTGGACCAGGAAGTGGGAAAGATTAGTGAGGGTGAAGTCCGGAAAGCTTTGAAAAGAATGAAGAAGGGGAAGGCAGTAGGACCTGATGACATACCAGTGGAGGTTTGGAAATGTCTTGGAGAGATGGCAGTGAGGTTTTTGACTCAAATATTTAATGGAATATTTGAGGGTGAGAAAATGCCTGAAGAATGGAGAAGAAGTGTGCTGGTTCCCATTTTTAAGAACAAGGGTGATGTACAGAGTTGTAGCAACTACAGGGGAATTAAGTTGATGAGCCACACGATGAAGATCTGGGAGAGAGTTGTGGAAGCAAGACTTAGACAAGAGGTGACTATCTGTGAGCAGCAGTATGGTTTCATGCCAAGAAAGAGCACCACAGATGCCATCTTTGCTTTGAGGATGTTGATAGAGAAGTACAGAGAGGGTCAGAAAGAACTCCATTGTGTGTTTGTGGATTTAGAAAAAGCATATGACAGGGTGCCAAGAGAGGAGGTGTGGTATTGCATGAGGAAATCTGGAGTGGCAGAAAAGTATGTTAGACTGGTACAGGACATGTATGAAGCCCCTTCTTGTTTGCTCTGGTGATGGACCGACTAACAGATGAGGTCAGGCAGGAATCCCCATGGACTATGATGTTTGCAGATGACATTGTGATCTGTGGTGAGAACAGGGAACAAGTGGAAGAGAACTTGGAGAGGTGGAGGTATGCTCTTGAAAGAAGAGGAATGAAAGTCAGCCGTAGTAAGACAGAGTACATGTGTGTGAATGAGAGGGAGGCCAGTGGAACAGTGAGGCTACAAGGAGCAGAGGTCACAAAGGTGCAGGACTTCAAGTACTTGGGGTCCACTGTCCAGGAAAATGGGGAATGTGGTAAAGAGGTGAAAAAGAGAGTCCAGGCAGGATGGAGTGGATGGAGAAAAGTTTCAGGAGTGATTTGTGACAAAAAGGTGTCAGCAAAGGTCAAAGGAAAAGTTTACAAGACAGTGGTGAGACCAGCTATGTTGTATGGTCTGGAGACAGTGTCATTGACAAAAAGACAGGAGAAAGAACTGGAAGTAGCAGAAATGAAGATGCTGAGGTTCTCCTTAGGAGTGACAAGGATGGATAAGATCAGGAATGAGATAATCAGAGGTACAGCACATGTTGAACAACTGGGAGATAAAGTTAGGGAGGCCAGACTGAGATGGTTTGGACATGTCCAGAGGAGGGACAGTGGGTATATTGGTAGAAGGATGTTAGAAATGCAGCTGCCAGGAAAAAGACACAGAGGAAGGCCAAAGAGGAGATATATGGATGCAGTTAGAGAGGACATGAAGGTAGTTGGAGTGAGGACAGAGGATGCAGAGGACAGAGTGAGGTGGAGGAGGATGACTCGCTGTGGCGACCCCTGAAAAGGGAAAAGCTGAAAGAAGAAGAAGAAGTGATTCAGTGATACTAACCTGTATAAATAAAGGTTCAATGAATTAGCTCTGAAGCTAATGTTATTAGCTCTGGAGCTAACACTGTTAGCACTGAATCAAACGCCATAGCATGAGCTTAGAAGCTAATGCTATTAGATCTAGATCTAACATTTTTAGCTCTGGAGCTATTGCTATATGTATATATAATCACGGTAGCTCTTGTTAGGGGAAACAATGTCCTTTTCTCCCCTTCCCCTGCCCGAGTTGTTTGCTCGAAAGGAACACACGCTTATGTCAGAATTAAACAACATCTTTATTTTTACAGACTTCAAAATGAGTGAACTAGAGAGAATTGTATATACGGTACTGTATATTACCTGACATCAAGGGGTCCCCATACAATACAGTTCTGATGTGTGTCAAGTCTGTTCCCACACTTGTAGACTCTTTTCTCCACCCCGTGACACATCCTGTTTTCAATTTCTATCCAAGCAATCGGGCATACATTAGCTGTCATCTCTTTCCACTGAGTATGTGACACATTCCTCTTTCCATTAGACACATTTTAGCACACATACACACATACCCTGTAATCTCACAATGACTGTGAGACTGATTCTTCCACTTAGTACTTTATTACATTATCAAGTTTTAGAGATTGCTTCTACAGTCATTCTGACCTATTAAGTTGTTCTTCAACTCATCATTAATTATTTTATAATCCCCACACATACTCAAATGATGTGAACTATAATCTAACTTTATAGTTAATCTTATTTAACTGAACAAGAACCTTTGAGTTTTGTTTTCTCATTAAAGGCCTTATAAGGAACTATTTTCCTACCGACAGCAGAAAGTGTCACGTGGATTTTAAAAGTTAGCAGTCACTAAAAATTATTTATCAGCATATGGCCTAGTTTGCACATCAGACAGATATTTTAGTCATCTTTATATGATCTATGTTTCATAATTCATAATTAAACCTTATATTCACCAACCCATATTACGGTATGTTATTTTCCACAATTTATCATCAAAGATTATTTTATTCCTAACACTTGGAAGCTAGAGCTATTACATTTGGAGCTAACATTATTAGCTCTGGAGCTAATGCCATATATATTAGCTATGGAGATAACACAAAAGTTGAGTCATTTCTCCATTCTTCTCTCAGACTGAGACAGACTCTTGCTCCAATTAAAGGGCTGAACGTCAAATATTGTCTGACATTAACATTCGAGCTAAATGGAACTTTCACTGAAGCAACCAACCTACATTCTTTACCCAGAATGCATTGAAAAATAAATAAAATGGCAATTTTTATATGTGACAATAATGTATATTTTTTTAAATAAAAAACTAAACAGCCTACAATACTTTTTTTGGTCTCATTGTTAGGAGCCAAGATGGTGTAGTGGTTAGGGCGTTTGACTTGGGACCCGAAGGACGCGGGTTCGCATCCCGGCCACTACACACCTTGGGGTGTCTATGAGTGCACACCTATTTCTCCAGCTCCCGAGCGCTTTCTATGGCTGCTCACTGCACCACCTGGTAGGTGGTTGGGTTAAATGCAGAGACGAATTTCGTCTGTGTATGGGAAACATACGCAGATGACAGGAATAGACAATTATTATTATTATTATTATTTTTATAGGTGAACCATCTGTTTATCAATTAAGGTCAACTGTTTCAACTAGTCGGAGATCCCTTTAAAGGGGACCACACATGCAAAATTCACTTTTTAATGTTTTTTTTACTCAACTTTGGGTATGTACTTCATAAAAAAACAGTCCTAAGGCCAAAGAAATGCACCCAGTGGTTTATTTACTCTAAGTAGATTTATTTGTCTGTGATAAAAACGGTTCGTTTCTCACTTCCTGCGGTTTGTGACGTCACAAACCGCAGCCAACGCCACAACCCACCCCAACCTGAGTCCAGCCCCTCACCTAGCAACCCCTGGTTAGGCTCAACCCACTTCTGTATTAAACACATGACTGTTGTTTTTCATGATTTCATCTCATCTTTTGTTTATATGTTCTTAATTTCATGTGTACAGCACTTTGTTGCAGCTGTGTTTTTTTTAAATGGCTTTATAAATAAAGTATAATTGTTATTTTTATGTTTTAGTTCAATTTTTAGTGTATTTGCGATCGCTCCCAACGCGCAGCCGGCAAAAATTAAACGAGCAGACCCCCGGCGTAGGGACCGGCGGCAACGGGACCCTCTTCTGGCGCGATGGAGCGGAGCTTCAACTGTACAGCCTCGCAGCAGCCTCGCAGCAGCGAGGACCTTCTCCTTACGGATTAATTTACGGGAGACACTTGGTGAACTTTGTGTTGTCTTGACTGGAACAGCGATAACTCCCAAAATCGCCGCGTGCAACGAGCGGAGCTGGCGAACACCGGAAGAGGAACAAGCTAACATTAGCATCGGATTCGGGTGGTCTCATGCTAAAAGGAGCAGCAAATTGCGGCGCGCTCAGACGGGTTTCGGTAAGTTATCTTAAGCTAGCACTAACAGTAAGTCAAATGAGTAATAAAAAAGAGCTAATTTTAAAACAACAACACATTACAGATACTGGCTGTTACAGAGGGCGTAAACAGATCGTTGAAGGGCGTGGACTTCAGAACTCAGTATCAGAAACCGGTCGTTCAAAACGAAAGTTAAAAATGGCAGAATTAAAAAGGGTATAATTAATTATCTAAGAATTATTTTGTGTATTAAAATGAATTAATATTGTCAAGATAGCACACAGACATAACATAAAAATTTTAAAGACCTATATGTGGTCCCCTTAAGGGTTTGAACTCAAATCTGATAAATAAAATTTAAAAGCTGCCCTTCAAGCCTCACTTTTTGCTTTTTCTTCTTAATAAAACTTGACATACAGCATAAGCAGATTTTTGCAGTGGATAATTAAGGCTTAAAGTAGCAAAGCCTGTTTGGGGCAAAAAGCCTTAAAATACTGTGTAGTCATGCGAGAAACAATCTGAACTGCAATGTCTACATATTATATTTGTGTGATGCCAGCAGAAAGTTTCATTGCTTATATGTTACACAGCTAAAACAGCGCCACCGATATTACCCCCCAACAGTGTTTCCCTAAACGTCCTTTCATTCAGCCCACATTGTCACTGCAACGATCCGCTCTACGAGTTATTTACGGTCATTGAAGTTAATTTCATTGAACTCAAACACATCTCAGCATTTCTGCTGAGGACGAGTCCCCTGCTCTTATCCGTCCACAAACAGCCGAGCTAATCATCTGGCTGACTGCAGTCGCTTTCCAGGAGCCTCGCGGGGCCCCATGAGTCATGGGAACGGTGGGTGTGAAATGCCAGAGACAGCAGAGCGGAGCAGTAGGCCAGGATTGTTTGTTTTGGTTATATTTTCCTTTTAGATACTGATATGTAATGTGAAACTAAAAGCTAAAAAGCTGTTTATGAGTAATAACAATGGTGAACGTGCTGAGTCACCGTTGCTTCCAGTTGGTACGTTATTTTGGAATGCAATTATTTCGGCTTACGTTCAGCTGTTTCAGACATTCAAAACATTCAGCTCGTTGAGGACATGGCAACTGATTTTTGTTTATTGGAACTTTTACACTCTGTAAAGTATTAAACTTTTATTTGCATTGTTTTATCGAAAGGCATTCAGATATTCTTAAATCCTTCAAAAAATATTTTCTTTGAGAGTCTCATTGAGCTGAATAGCTCCATTTATGTCCATTTATGTTTAAAAAAAAAAAAACATGCAAGATGGCCGCGCTCAGAGCAGCCGCAGCTTCACGAGCTCCCGGTTCATCCCTAGTTTTTAGTAATTTTAATAGTGTTTTTGTACCTGACTCTGCGCGTTTTTTGCGGGTGAATTATAGCCGAACTGAACTGTTAAGAATCGGAGCGGATTTACCACAGGGCACAGCTGAAATCAGCAACGAACTCAAATCAGAGCTCGGAAGATTGGAGCTGTTAAGATCATCTTTCTGGAAGCAGACGCGCTCCAGGGGAAAGAAAAGGAAGCGGTGCTCACGAGGAAAGAAGAGAGGTTGCCGAGCAGGAATTATGACGAGACTGCGGGCAGACGCTAAAACCGGTAGACCCCCGATGCCGGCTCTTTTTCTGTCTAACGTCCGCTCGCTGGACAACAAAATGGATCTACTTCGTTTGAGAGTGACCACGTCGGAGGAGATGAGAAGGTGCTCCGTGCTCTGCCTCACGGAAACGTGGATCTCTGAGGATACACCAGACTCTGTTTATGAGCTGGATAATAGACTCTTTTTCAGAACGGACCGGTGCACCGAGACTACAGGGAAAACACGAGGCGGCGGTGTTTGTATTTACGTGCACAAAGACTGGTGCACGAACTGTTCCGTGATCAAAAGAATTTGTTCAGCTGCCGTCGAGTTGATCACAGTAAGATGTCGGCCGCATTATCTTCCTCGCGACCATGCTGTGATTTTAATAACAGTTATTTACATAGCACCCGATGCTAATGCTAATGACGCCCAGGGAGAAATTCATGACTTACTCACCTCGCTGCAGTGTAAATATCCTGAGGGGCTCTTCATTGTTTGCGGAGACGTCAATCACGTAGATCTTCAAGTCTCCCTCCCAGCCTTCAATAAGCACGTCTTCACAGCAACGAGAGGAGATAAAACGCTTGACCAAGTCTACACTAATGTAAAGGGGGCGTACACGGCGAAGACACGCCCAGCGCTCGGAGCTTCCGATCACTGCTCTCTGATCCTGGCCCCAAGACAGCTCCCCCCACTCAGGCGCTCCAAGCCGGAACAAAGAGAGATAAGAATCTGGCCTCAAGATAGTTCCCCCATGTTGAGAGACTGTTTTGAGAAGACAAACTGGTCTGTTTTCAGAGAAGCAGCTACTGATGGAAGCTCAGTTGATCTGGAACTCTATGCTTCCTCAGTCCTGGGCTACATCAGTACATGCTAGGCATGTAACGGTTATAATGGGTTTACCGAACCGTTCCGGTACACCACGTTCGGTTCGGTCCACCTGCGTACCGTTTCGGTTATTTTTTCACTCATTAAACGTTCTTAACAGGGGAATATATGCACCGCGGAACAAAATTTCCTGGGCGCGTTTCAGCACGGACCTATTTTCGCGTGGCACGCGCAGCATTTAGCCGTTAGCATCTCGTGCGGTCTCCTGTTTTTGAACGTTATAACTTTCTTTTTAAAAGACGAGCGCACGCGCAGCTTGTGTGGACTTTGTTTCATGAAGACTCTGCAGCAGCTGATTGCGTGACGCAGCTCTCTGTGCAGCAGCAACACGTCACGTGAAAGCACTG
>JBBPBX010099682.1:0-12491 GCA_038048925.1 Garcialebias charrua | reverse complement strand
CATTAAAGTGAGACTAAACCCAGGTTGAGACGGTAACTCCTCCTTCCAAAATCTCCCTGAAAATGGGCGTGTCGAGAGACAAGGAAGGGTGGAGGTAGAGTTGTGCTTTTGTTCACGCCTCCACCTGCAACAACCTAAAACAAATTAAACCTCTAGCCAACAACATACACCAAGCAACAACAAAGAATAAACATGTAGATGTATTTATCTATTCCACCCATTCCATCCAAAACCAAAGGCCTAAAACAATGAAAATGAAAAGAAAAATAAAACCGCTTGTCAGGAGTGAAATGCAGCACTTCCATATAAGGTATGCACTTCTCATCTCTGCAGGGGATTGGCTCTGCTTGAACCACCTGTGTGACATCACACATGAGCAGACATGTCACACATGAGCGTTTGCACAAATAAGAAAATTAAGGTGTAATCCACCAGTTCAACCCATAGAACTACCGTAAACACATTTTTAGACCAAATATTGCCAAATATTGCCAATTTACACAGATATGCACAATTATGTGAGAATAAACACAGCCATAGTGCTAGATAACATTTTAAACACATTCTAGGGAGTTTATCAGCTAAAAAAAGTTAATTTTGGGTTTAGTCGCACTTTAAAATAGTTGCTTTGGTATCAATAAGCAACCTAAGAATTACTTCAGACTAAACACACACCTTCTTGGCATCTCAAAAGCCGTTTTCGCATTGGCCAGCCCTCAATGGCCCGGGCCGCCCCGCCTTCTAACCCGGGTTCGGCGTGTTCGCATTTTCCTTTTTTTCCCCGGGTCCGCCCTCGTTTTGGAACCATCTCCACCGTGGTTCTGATCGGGCCGGACTCCCCCGGCCCAGTTTGACGTAATTTCTGCTCACATTTGATTCGTTGTTTGCAGCAGGGGCTGGACTCGTTCGAACAACAACCTCAGCGCGAGGGCTCAATTTAATTAAAATTTAACTACAGAAACCCCTAAAAAAATTATTAGCTGAATTAGTTTTTCTGAGTTTAATTTTTGTTAATAACTGATTACAAATCAGCTTATGTATCAGCTTCGCTTCCCCGGGTCAAGATAAAATGTAGAGTGTAATAAGTGCGCAATCTCTCTGAGCCACAGCGGCGGATTGGTTTTTTAGGAGTCCACTTTACCTATATAGGAATCACCCCTCTTAACATTCTAGCTGCATGTAGAAGTTAGAGATTATTACGGTAGTTATATTTTAAAACCCTGGCTGCGCACAACAGTTAGACAATATTAGTTATATTTTAATGACATTCAGGTCGCGCTGAAAGGCGGAAATGGGTGCGCGCTTCGTGTTATTTACGTTCTAACATAAGCTGATTTGTAATCAGTTATTAACAAATATTAAACTCAGAAACACTAATATATATACTCAGCAAACAAATATTTTTTAGCGGCGTCTCCTCTCTTAAAACACTGTAAGCGCGCACACAAGAACACTCCACCCACGTCAAGTGAACACCCCACCCACTTCAAGGCTTGCTCTCCACATAATGCGTAATGAACGGGGGTGGGCCAGGGCTGGCTCTGGGCCAACCAGGGACGAGCCGGACTGGGGAGGGCCGTGCAATGCGCAAACGGCTAAATAGTCGCGACATGTGCCCCTGCTCACCACAAACACAGCAGCAAGGGCTCTAAGACCACAACAAAGAATGTCAGGATTTTACTAGACTTTCAAACCTTTGGGTCTTGGTAATGCTCCATGTCCTGTACGGCTCAAATGATCTACGGTAGTACCGTTGTTCATGTATCATAAATTGTATGATAACGGTTCAATATTTGTGTCTCAAAAAGCCAGAGATGTTTAGGCAACAAAAAAGGGGAGCTCCCAAATGAAACACATGGTTCCATTTTCACAACCTGTTATGTAATTAAATACAAAAGGAGTACATTATATGTATAAAACAATGTTAACTCTGTCTGAAATAATGTTTTCTGGAAAAGTTGCTTCTCAGAACAAAGTACTGTACAGTACGGTAATCAAAAACAAAAAAACTTTTCGTTACTCAACAAAACTCCACTCAAAACAAAAGGCTTCTCACACTTCTACTAGTACTCAAGGGCAATTATCTCCAGACTATTATCTTGCTTCATTTCTTTTTAGCAACCATGATTGGTCTTTTACCACTTGAAGAGGTTGTTTTTGTACACCGACAGCATTGGGTTATCTATTTAATTGAAACTGCTTGTGATTTTGCTTACAGAGCCTAATGCCAAATTAAAAGCGGGGAGATTCTAGATAGCATCAAAACGGAGCTGAGCACAGTATTACGGATATCTGCAGGCTGTCTTAAGATCTGGTGAGAAAGCTGACAGCTCTGCTTTAATCCCTGCCTTTAGAGAGAAAAGGCTGAGAAAATTGGATTCATGATGTGTAACATTTTAGACTTTAAATGAATGAAATAAGCATCTACTCCCTCATAGGTGAGCTGTGACGGCCTTTAGCCAATTCAAAAAACGTTCAATACAAAAAACAAAAAAAAATTTAGACAATGCTGTAAAAGACCCCTGCTAAAACAATGACTACTCACTATCGCATAATCTTTGCAAGACAGAAAGAGGAATACAGAAGGGAAATAAGAAAAGAGATGAAAGTGGCATGGTATAAAGCAGGGGTCACCAACCATTTCGAAACTGAGAGCTACTTCGTGGGTACGGAGTCATACAAAGGGCACCAGTTTGAGAAACTCTTCGGAAATGACAAAGCGTAAATTGAAAAAAAATGTATAATAAACATATTTTTAAGAACATATTTTTAAGATAGACATTTTAAAATATATATAAATACAAAAAAAGAATAACAACTGAATAAAATGAAATTTTTAAATGCAGCTAAGTAGTGTGCTATTTTTAGAACAGGTCCGGGGGCACCTCAAATGGTCCTTGGGGGCACCCGGGTGCCCGCGGGCACCATGTTGGTGACCCCTGGTATAAAGGATGACACCATTAAGGCTGCATGTGAAATTTGTCAAGCTCTTATCTGAAACTCAGTTTCTGTGAGCATAATGGGCAGCATGAATTGCAGTCACATCAAAATGTATTCTTACTTTTGAAAAATCAAATCACAGTGACGAAAATGGGGCAATAACAATCTTGTAAAAAGTGACCAGTGTTAAACTCATAATAAATGAAGTTGGCTTTTCTTTAAGAAATGCCTATCAACTAGAGCCTGACGGATATATTGGTAGGGTTGATATTTTAGGCCAATACGTATAGGCGTTTGGGGACCTGTCGGTATTGGTGATAATTGTCCCATTATGTGTTGATATAAACACTTCTAAGTTTTACCCCTAAAATGCTAGCCTGGCCCTCGCCATTTCTACGCAGCTCCGCTCAATTCTCATTTCCCTTCACTGCTGGGTCTGGGACTTCTCCCATAGAGAAGGATTTCTACGGTAGATTTTTGACCGGACCAATCAGAGAACAGAAGGGGCTGAGTTTTTGGCCCCTAACCCACGCCCCCACCTGTTCCAGGCGCAGCCAGCGAGCAGCCGCATGTTCTCATTCAAAGCGATGCAAAGCGATGCAGGACTGTTTTATATGTGACACAAATGTATTAAATTCCCCTTCTTAATCCCTTATCTGGAGTTTTCTTTTGTTTTTTTGCCAAAAGTCAAGTGATCGCTCCCTCCTCCTCCTCCTCTCCCTCCGCTGAGTGCAAATGAATGAGGAAATGCCTCAGGTTGTCACGAGAGAATTAAACTCGGGTTTTACGTTGCTGCCCGAGTCCCTGCAGATTTTCTGGTCTTCTGGTGTGCTGGACCAGCGCTCCATGGTTTTATTTTATTTTTTAGAACGTTTTATTAACATATAAACACAGAATATGCAGCGGCAGCGAGAGAAAATGCAGCAGGAGGCGGAGCAGATGTCAAGTTCAGCAGACCACGGGGGAGCAGCCATATATGGCTCTGAGGGGGAGGGAGCAGAATGCTTTTCCCTGTTCAAAATTTTTTTAAGATCTAATACATAGTTCCCACACAGTGGGGAGTATTGCGCAATACTGGGGTTTTCGCCACTCGTAAAGGCAGAAATGATGGACAAAAACACTCGAGCTACCACAGCTAAATACATTACCGTAAAAACCGGTGTATTATACGCTGTATTTTTGCTCATTTGAATGTCCAGTATATTAAACACCGAAGAGTATTATTTATGGATTTTTTCCCATATTTTTAGACCCATTTTTCGCTCTGATTCTTCGTTTTTCTTTTTTGGCAAAAATGGTGCAGTACCAGTTTCGGCCGCTATACGGGCGCTGTAGGCAGCAGCCAGCAGAGGACTCAGAGAGCGAAGAGGAAGAGGGGCCACTTCCAGAAGTTTCTACTTGCATGTGTCCGAAAAAAGCCTCCTTTGGTCGGACTGATGACTCTGTCGCTGCCCGCTCCCTGCTGTGGATGTACCGGTAGCTGTTTTTGTTTGCAAGATACCACTCATAAACCACACCGCGGATTTTTAAATCCAGCTGATTTCACATTTGGTTCAGCTCAGGAGCCCGTCTGCTATAGTGAGGTAAGAAATATATTTTTAAGCGTTTATTTAGCTAAATTTAAAGAAACAAAGCGTCCGGTTTGACCCGCCTGGCGCCTGCATAAAAATCGGCAAACTTTTTTTTAAAAATCCAGCTGATTTGAACATTTCGTTAAACTCAGGAGTACGTCTACTATTAAGTCAGCTAAGAAATATATTTTTTAAGCGTTTATTTAGCTAAATTTAAAGAAAGAAAGCGTCCGGTTTGACCCGCCTGGCGCCTGCATAAAAATCGGCGAACTTTTTTTTTATCCAGCTGATTTGAACATTTCGTTAAACTCAGGAGTACGTCTACTATTAAGTCAGCTAAGAAATATATTTTTTAAGCGTTTATTTAGCTAAATTTAAAGAAAGAAAGCGTCCGGTCTGACCCGCCTGGCGCCTGCATAAAAATCGGCAAACTTTTTTTTAAATCCAGCTGATTTGAACATTTCGTTAAACTCAGGAGCACGTCTTCTATAAAGTCAGCTAAGAAATATATTTTTTCTCGCAAAAAAATAATTGTTTTTACCGTGTTTCCTTGTGAAGTTCTTCGTACTGGCTTGCTTCTGTCGCCGCCATCTTGATCAGGACAAAGCTGACGCGTCGCGTGGCGATGACGCGTATTAAACACCGAGGCGTATTGTGTACAATTTTTTCTTGTTTATTGTTAATAATTTGACAAAGCGTATTAAACACCGAAGCGTATTTTACAACGGCGAATACGGTACTAGCTTCACCAAGGAACAAGAGCAAAATGGCAGTGGTCGGAGTTAAATGAGTTTGAGAAAGAAATCATGGCAGACGAATCGGACAACTTGTCACAAAGTAGTTACTTTGATATCATTAATTATTTAATTACTACGAGGAGCGCACACCGGCTTCACAGCGCAGAGCTTCACAGCTTTAAATCCAAAAAAGATGTGTAAACTGTCTCAATCATATCTAACCAGCTAAATAAAGGTTTAACTAAAATAACACACAGCCAGCACAAACAGTCCAAGCTGAACACGGACCAGAACCAGCACTTTGAGTGTTACCGTGTTGGAAGTTAGCATGTCGCGTTAGCGGAGGGTCCGTCGCATGGAGGCTCGCGTCGAGCTCAGGTCGGACGGCGTGGATCCGTTGCGGCCGCGGGGGCACGTCCCATGGGACCGACGCGTCGCCCGCACGACTTGGCTCCTGTCCTCCTTCCCCCACTGGGGCGGTCTCCCCGCCGGTCCCGGAGGACCGGCGAGACCGTGAGGAGGCCGTTGTCGCGTTAGCGAGATGCTAAGCTAACCACATCAAGACGGTGTTGCTAAATAATGGGGAAAAAAAAAACAGCTCTAACACACAGACAGTTGTACTCTAACATTGTTCTGACATAGTTTCACAAAATGATTTATGTAGAATATTTTGTTTACCGGCCAAAAGGACGACGTCTTCCAGAGCAGATCCTTCCGAGCAGTCAGCTGCTGTGAGTTTCTCCGATGAGATAAATCCTTCACGTTTACTTTTTTATGATTAAGTGAAACCTGCGCGTTGCCCAAACGTCTACCCGACTGGAACACCCACTGACCCAACACGAAGTAACCATTGCAATTAATTAGAAATTAACAAAAAAAACAACGTGAAAAATGGACATCCATTAGACTGCGCTCTAACTGCTGCTCTGCCTCCCTGTGGGAGGGTCAAACCGGAAATTCCACAGATGTGACGTCACATGGGAACTATGTATGGTTTTGTTCCTCAGCAGAGGCCACACCTCCAGCAAGAATCGGTTCTCTATGGAGAAAGTCCAGACCCTAGTACGAAGCGAAGTGAAGGACAAGGGTCTGGTTTTAACCAGGCTACTAAATTGCTGTAACCAGCTGTAATTTTACAATGTATCCAACAGAGGATGAATGCGGACAACTTTCACGTCATGGTTGTTCACTTTAAGTTTCACTTTCAGCACAGACGAAGCAGCGAGCAATACTTCATACAGAAGAGTATTTTGATGAACAGCCCATGGTAAATTTATTTTAACAGATCTGTAAAATAAAAAACTTCAATAATACATTTTCTTAAATCCTTCAATGCACTTGTCATTAACTACATGCATCTCAAGTTAGCAAGCTAATGTTTAGATAACCTAGCATAGGCTATTGCCTTGTAAAACTTTATTCAGAACAAATCTAATGTAGCAGTAAAATATATCAGTGTTAGTAACGTTACCTTTGCCGTCTTTAATGAAATGATTGTCTGAAACCTTAATTTCTCTGCAAAGAAAAATAAACTCTGCTGTGATCAATACTATTAGGCCTTCCTCATATGTGACTGACAGTTTAAACAATGAACAGGGAAGGTAGTTTCTTTGTTTACGTAATTTACCATACCATACCATTTTATTTATAAAGCACTTTAAACAGGAACAAGTCCACCAAAGTGGACTTGTTCCTGTAATTTATATTTATGTAACAAACTTGATAACTTTATGGTGAATAGTGGAGGATAGAAAATGTGAACGCACATTAGGAAGACTGTTTCTATGACCACTGCACAACTTGTAAACCTAGAGTGGGACTACATATAGTGTGAACCTGATTTGCTTAGCTTCATAGTTGCTAACAGCTGCGCTAAATAAACAAGCCCCGCTCCACTAACTGTGTATCGTATTTTCCGAACTATAGGTCGCACCGGATTATAGGTCTTTTTGTCCAATTATTGCCAAAAAATTGGAAAAATCCATGAACGGGTCGCACCTAAATATACATGTAGGTCGCACCTACGTTACCGCCGACGTAACGGGTCATCCACCGCTGACGTGACGCGTCACCGCTGAGACAACCCGGAAATGTGGACCGAGTGTTTAGCTCTGTTGCAAATGTTTGCCACAGGAGCGCATAGCAAGGCTTTTAAGAAGATTAACACGGTAAAAACAATTGTTTGTTTAATAAAAATTATAGCTGACAATATAGCACAAGGGTTTCTGAGCGTAACCGTTCCTTAATAAATTCACAAAATGGTCTAATCTGCTGGATTTAAATTGTTTCGGTTTTAACGTCTTCCAAACGGTCACGTGCACTGCAAAATTAAATTGTAAATAAATCAAATTTTATCTCAAATGTTTCATACAGGTCAACAGTTTGTAAATGAAACCCATATAATTACACTGTGTAAGCTGAAAAAATATCCGCTGTGTGGTTTATTAGCTATTTGCTTAAATATACACGGAAATAAAACAAAGCTAACACAACACGAGTGCGTCTCTAAAACAACGAATAAAACTTTGAATTTTATCTCAAATGTCTCATACAGGTCAACAGTTTGTAAATGAAACCCATATATTTACACTCTGTAAGCTGAAAAAATATCAGCCGAGTGGTTTATGAGCTATTTATCTAAATAGTATCCGTTTACGGTAGCTAACAGCTAACAACGATGCTAAAAAGATCAATTTTTTTTATCTCAAACATCTCATAAAGCTAGTCACTTGTAAATGTCCATACAGTGATTACATTCTGTAAGTTTGATAAAAATCTGTCCTGTGGTTCTTGACTTATCTTGCTAACAAACAGCTAACAAACACAGCAAAAAGTAGTTACCTCCAGAGCAGGAGGCCGGGCAACGACAGAGTCAGTCCGAGCAGAGGAGGCTTTTTTCGGACACATGAGCTGGAAACGCTCGGTGGACTCTCTGGAAGTGTCCCCTAGCGGACAAAAGTGGCACTGCACCATTTTTTGCCAAAATGAAAAACGGTCATATCTGAGCCAAAAATTGGTCTAAAAAATATGGGGAAAAATCCATAAACAGGTCTCACCTCGCTATAGGTTGCAGGGCATGCAAATTAGGCAAAAACCGCAACCTATAGTCCGGAAAATACGGTACTTAGATTCTTGGGGGTGGACAATACTCAAATATTGTGGACAATACTCAAAGATTTTCAGCCATTATACAGTAAGGGTTATCAGCATTAGCCTTCCCCTCCCAGTATCGGTACTGGCGATAGCAAAAATATCCATATTGGTCAGCTCTAATATTAACCCCACTTTGAATACAAAGTTTTTTTGAATAAATCATTAAAACCTGTGCTTGAAGTATATCATGGCAATACCTCTCGAAAAAAAATTTAAGCTTAACATTTGTAAAGCTGACTGAGTTATAGCAAATTTTGTGTTTGTAAGAATTGATTAAATGGCAATTTTGAATTGGGCAACTCTAAAAGTCAATCAGTTGTAGATGTGCCCCCATATATTACATTGATGGAGTTTCATTAAGATCCATCTAGTGGTTTACAAGATATTTTGCTAACTAGAAGAAAAACAAATGTGTCTTTCATGGTGACTTTTTTCCATTTTGGAACATTGAATCTTTGGTCAAATGTGTGTTATAGGTTTTACGTAGAAAATCAAAAGTGACTTTTAGTTGTTTAACTAAAAACTGCAGCACTCCTTCATTTCATATGATAAACTGTCAAAAATAAAGAGTTAAATGGAAATAATCATTGTTCATTGCCATTAGAAAAGTAGCAAATGGAAATGTTATTATGTGCTTGGCAAATAATGGAATATTCAGTGAATCAATACCTGTCATTTTTAGCTCTTCTTCTTCTTCTTCTTTTGGCTTTTCCCTCTTCTGGGGTCGCCACAGCGAGTCATCCTCCTCCACCTCACTCTGTCCTCTGCATCCTCTGTCCTCACTAGAGCTACCTTCATGTCCTCTCTAACTGCATCCATATATCTCCTCTTTGGCCTCCCTCTTTGTCTTTTTCCTGGCAGCTGCATTTCTAACACCCTTCTACCAATATTCCTACTTCCGCTCTCGGCAAAGCAAGTCGCATATCTTTTTGCTCCTCTCCTCCCCAAGTTTTCCTCCTCCCCGCTTGCTTTTTGTCTCGTCTGTAACTCTTCAGCGCTCACTCGAACCAATTCGAGATGGATTTAATTAATTGGGCTGTTTCCTCTATAGATAATTTTTTTTCCACGAAGCGAACCGGGCCAGGAGAAACGGCTTGTCCCTCCGACACGCACGCTGTCGGATACATTATGGACTCGTGGGGCCAGTGGCAGCCAATGTGTCTGACTGTCCTGTCTGTCGAAGACGTGGAAGATTTGTGGATTATTGGGATATTGGTGGCAGCTGCTCTGTTTTTTGGCGTTGGCGGAGCTGTCTGCTACTGGAAGCTGAGGAAGACTGTGGCGGCTATCAGCGCGCTGGCGAAACTTCCTGATCAGCAAGATTCTCTGATCCGGGCTATGAGCTCCACATCCCAGCTGTTGTACGAACTGAACCGCACGATGGGAGCAGCGGTAGACCACCGCGGACCTGCGGTGCGTTTTGGAACTCGTTTACAGCCGTCCGGACTCAATCAGGGCACAGATGGGGGTTCGTAGCTCGGAACCTCATATGATTCGGCGATTTTGGACCTGAACAGCACCTGGACTTGGAAGGCTGCAGTCAAAAAGAACACTGTGGCCTGAGCTGAAGATAAACAAAAAGAGTATCTAATCTGGACTCTGAGCGACCTTGAATGAGGCCGTGTGGAAATTCTTCTCCTGGAGTCGAAAGCTGAGAGAACACGCTGCCCCCCTCCCCCCAGAGATCTCTGTGTGTGCGCTTGGATGGCGCCGAGCTGAGACAACTGCTGACTGTGCTTATCTGAATGTTACTCACAGACTTGATCTCCTTGCTTGTCATCAAACTGCAACATGTCTTGTCTCTGTGCTTATGCTGGTAGAGTTTTTGGGACTTTATCATGGAGTGTCTTAAGAAGACAAGTTATGATAGATTCTTTTTTTGAATACCAATGATACATACCCATCTGTATTTTCCTTTTTCCATATCTGATTGTGGTGGCGCGGTTTCAGACTGCTGCGACTTCGTGCACTCGTCCCTATCTTAATGGTGTAGTTACACCGAACAGCTTTTCAACCTCCAAAAAGCTCGTCACGCACGCAAGTGGACGCACTTGTGAATGCAGCGTGTGCAAACCTGAACGCCAGAACGCGAAACAGCTGCTGGGTGTGTGGGAGGAGCTTACCGGTATACAGAGTCCTGCGCACAGAGTCCTGCGCACTCCGCCAGGCGAGGAGCTTTTTATTTCCGTCTCTGTGGAGCAGACTTGACTGGTCGTGAAGGACTTGTCGCGAACACACAGCTACAATGAGTTTCTCTTCCATAGTACACGACCTCGCGGGTCTTTTCTGTGTCCCACAAACAATACGTCACATAGTGCGCGCGCACCCTCGTTTCCGCGTCACATAGGGACTCTCCCCGTCTCTTCTCCTCCTCTCTTCTCCCCCTCTCTTCTCCACCCGACTCTCCCTGATTGGTTGACACACCAACCAATCAGGGAGAGTTGAGCGGCGTTTGAAAGTTTGAACCGCGAAATCTTCAGCATGTTGAATGCGCGGTTTGGAGGCTGAAGCCGGTTCACGTGCACGGAAAACGCTTTCCAGCACGCTCAACACGCACGCGACGTGACGCCCGATGCCAAGACGTGGCTGGAAGCGCGTCCACCATTGACTTTACATGTAAACTGGACGCTCCTGCTGCCAAAACGCTGTTCGGTGTGACTACACCATAAGACGGATGTGCGTAATCAATTACGTTGTTTTGTGCCCCGGTGCAATGTCAATGTCAATAAAGATATATTCTATTCTATTCTGGTTGGTCCACTTAAGTTGTTTACTTGGTGGGGTAACTTCAGTGTGCTTGGGACTACTCTGACTGACGAAGCCCTCTGGAGTGAGGGTGAAACGTTTCTACTAAAAAGAAACTGTCCAGATGAACTGATTGAGAATGAGCGGATTTGATACCTGGACTATTGAGAATGAACTTTCTTGTCTTGAACCACTTTGGACATGTCTGCCTGCCTGGGAGGAGTCGACGAGGGACAGGACAGCCCCCAGAAACCATCTTGGCTACAGCAAACTGGTTGGTCCACTTAAGTTGTTTACTTGGTGGGGTAACTTCAGTGTGCTTGGGACTACTCTAACTGCCGGTTCAAATCCCGGTCCGGGGCCTTTCTGGGTGGAGTTTGCATGTTCTCCCCGTGCATGCGTGGGTTTCCTCCGGGTACTCCGGTTTCCTCCCACAGACCAAAAAACATGCTTGTTAGGCTGATTGGTGACTCTAAATTGACCCTAGGTGTGAGTGTGAGAGTGGATGGTTGTTTGGTGTGAGTGAGACAGGTCCCTCTTGTAAATGAGTCCCCGTGACTCAACGAGGCTAGCCTGTATAAATAAAGGTTGAATGAATGAATGAATGAATGCTGACGAAGCCAGTGAGGGTGAAACGTTTCTACTAAAAAGAAACTGTCCAGATGAACTGATTGAGAATGAGCGGATTTGATACCTGGACTATTGAGAATGAACTTTCTTGTCAACACAGACATGTTCCTGCTTTTAGTATTTTACATTGTTTTATAATGTAGCTGTTTATGTTTCGTTTTGTTTTTTTAAAACAGTTTTCTATTGATTTTTAATTAATATGCTTTTTTATGATTGTTTACTGTTGGTTGCAAGTATCAAGCTGTGAAATCCTTCACTTTCTACAGCTGATAGCTGTTGGTCATTAATTATGATGAAGTTTAGCAACTTCTCTGTGAACATCTGAGCTCCATGGCTTCAGCGGTGTGTTTTTCTTGTTCAATCCGTGGCGGGAGCTCTGATTTCGGTCAGCCGCTCTCAGCCTGTCCCTCCTACGAGACGGGCAAGACAGTGGGTCAGACTAGACGCAGCTGGCGGTCTCCCTGTTTCGGTTCAGCGAGAGTGGCGACCCGCTGAAGCCAGTGCTTTAAGTGGGCCGGAACTCACCGGAACCCAGTTCCGCCACTTCTAAAATTTAACCCTGAGAGTACCGGGACTTTTTTTAAGCGTAAGGTGCGTTCCGGAACTTATTTTCGTCTTCTCCACTTGAAAGACCCGTGGCAGATTAATGCATCATTTCCCCCGACTGGATTTCAAGAAAGAGTGATGCATCTTCACGGTAATAAAACATCTTTGG
>JBBPBX010099681.1:0-12491 GCA_038048925.1 Garcialebias charrua | reverse complement strand
TAACCTGTTTTTATTTTTTCCCCTTTCATTTGAGTTTTATTTAAGTGAATCTTTAATTGATTTTACAGTATTGCACTTTGTTTCTTTGAGGAGTTTTAAAGGGCCTTATCAATAAAGATTGAGTTGAATTAATTTCACCACTAGAGGCCCCTAATCTTTATGCTGTATTTTGTTGCTTTTCCCCCTTTTGTTTTTTGTAGAACCTAGAAAAAAAACCACATCAACTTTTAGACAAACTTTGGGCATTTAAAATGTTTCATAAATCTAAATACATCTTCAATTTTACTTGTGTTTGAGTAGGAGATATTTATAGGTTTGATCCCTCCAAACATTTTTTGCAAATACAGTACAGTAGATTACTTCTGCTATACTGGAAAACAACACTAATAATAAAAAAACCTCCACTCATTTATTTTAATTTATTTAATCTTTATTCAACCAGGCAAATCTCATTGAGATCACAGATCTATTTTGCAAGAGAGGCGTGGACCTGAAGACAGTCTTAACATGCATGTTTTGGGACTGATGGAAGAAACTGGATTACCCCCAGGCAAACACGAGAACATTCAAACTTCACATAGAAAGAACCAAGGAACAAACTGGGGATCGAACCCAGGACCTTCTTGCTGTAGGCAACAGTGCTACCCACCACAACACTGTGCCACCCAAGATTATATTTCAATATTTAAAGTGTCATCTATGGCATTTTATAAAGGGTGAACTATTGTGACAAAAGCAGCTCTTTCTTGATAGTCAAGCAACATTTTTTTTTTTTTTTTAAAGAACATCATACTGGTACTGTATGATGGTACTAAAGAAATACCAGCAGGACTTCCATTGTGACAAGGCAAAACAGGAATAAGTGTTTCCCTAAAGTCTATATGGGAAACACAATTTATTGTGCTGGGCTGAAACATTTATTTCAAACAATTTAGCATTTATTGTATTACCGGTACTCACCAATTTTTCTGTGCAGACCATCAGCTCTGAAATCCCGGGCGAATTTTTCCATGAAGCAAGAAAAACTCCAGAAGGTGTCAACCTCCGAGTCGAGAACTTCCAGGAACCGGCTGCACAGATCATTCATTCCCTGGGCATAACCAACCTCTGGAGCAACAACAGAAGGTAAACAGGGCATCAGAAGAAACCTACTCTGATGTGCGTGAGCTCCTTACCTGGATGAAAGGCAGCGTAAGTGATGAGGACATTTCTCAGCACCAACAGATTTCCTAAACCTTCATCCCTGCAGGCACACAAAAGGTTTTTCACAAACCTGCTTTTCATTGATATAAAGACTGTGTCCTCATGATTAAATTAGAAAATACTGACCTCTGAACAAGTTTGTAAAATGCTTTCTTGTTTATTAAGGAAAAAAAATGGAGATGTAGCGCATTTAAATAGGTATCGTCATCCTTGTGATGCTCATACAAACAGTGTTCACCAAATTAAATATCAACATACAGTAGTTGTAAATCATTTGTTGGAATACAACTATTTCACTTTCAGAGAATTGTATGTAATCCATCCATCCATCCATCATCTTTACCCACTTCTTCCTTTTTTGGTCACATGGGTCACTTGTGCCCATGTCCAGCAGTCACTGTGTGAGAGGTGGGGGACACCCTGGACAGGTCTCCAGTCCATCACAGGGACACATAGACAAACGAGGCAAACAACCATTCACTCTCTCACTCACACCTAGGGACAATTTTAGAGTTACCAATCAGCCTAACATGCATGTTTTTGCTCTGTGGGAGAAGACCGGAGTACTCAGAGAAAACCCACGCATGCACAGAAAAAACATGTTTGGGCTGCTGTTGTTACGCCAAATTGTTCTGCATTATAAGCGTTTAGCATAGATCTTTTGGCATACCGTACATCTTAGTTATAGCTTAGATCCTTATATACTGTTTCTTTTTATACTTTATGTTTTTGCTCATGCTGGGTGTAACTGGGACACTGTGTACTAGGACTTTAACAGTAATCGACACATCGATTACTTGGTCCTCTATCGAGTTTTTTTATTTAATGTCGAGTATTTGTAGTGACGTCATCACATCACAGTTACAGAACAGAAAATGAATCAACTTCCTGTTTGGAGCGCGTTGCGAACCGGTGTTACACCATATTCTGTGACCACCGTATATTGTGACTGTAGGGGGCGGTGTTGCATGAACTGTTGCAGGTCACAGAATGTGGTGTAACACCAGATCCAATCGACCGAACCAGAACCAGCTTCCTCTGACCTTGTTTCACAAATAAAAGGCAAAAAAAATATTAATCTAAACCTATAAAAACCTATTAACATATTAATCTCTAAAACTAAACCTATAATGCGCAGCACCACAGGCGGTGGTGCAGGGTGGTCAACCGCCCCACTGTTTTTAGTTTCGTTTTTGATGTGCCGCACATTTTTTTTCCACTTTTGCAGCTATAATAATAATAATAATAACAGTTTTGGGTTTCCTGTGACTTATTTGCTGTAAGATAAATGGTAGGAGCATAATATATGCTCCCAATGTTTTGTTGGTCTTTTTTTGTAAATAACACATTACTTTTTTTTCTTCTCAGTTTTAATTAGTTAATATTTTTTTGCATCTTGAGATCCTATGACATCATCAACTACTCGAGTATTATTATGTTAATGTCAAGTTTAAAAATTATGTACTCGTTCAACCCCTACTGTGTACATAATTTCATTCCACCTCATGTACCACATGTGATGAGAATGACAATAAACCTGACTTGAACTTGAACATGCAAACTTGATCCTGGGCCGGGATTTGAACCAGGGAGACCTGCTCGCCGAGAAGCAGCAGCTCTACCACCTGCGCCACCGTGCTGCTCGCCAGAAAATCCTTACTTTACCATTTGCTTTGCTACTTTGCTATACGAGTCTGACGTCAATCCATGGTCACAGTTCTGGTTAAAACTAGAGACCTAGTTGAGAGCCGGTCTGACTGGAATTATTACAGCGTGCGGTTAAGACATGTCACTAAAGTTTATTTGAACTGAGAAAGGAGTAGGGTGGGGTGGAGTGAAGTGGGGTAGCTCACTTCAAACACGAAAAGCAGCTGCTGTGAAAGGAGCTGTAAATTCATGGTTGAAAGAGAGATGCACTCCATCTCTGCAGCAGTTCATGCAAAGCCTGTCAGACATTTTAATACAACTTGCAACTTGTACCCAAAGAGTGGGATTTGTCCTCAACAGTCACAAAGTTTCACACTTTGATGTGAAAATGAGACATTTGTTCTGGTGTTACGTGTTATCAGGGTAGTGCAAATTAAATACTGTATTATTCAAGAGTAAAACAAAAAAAGAAAACCCCGAAACATTCTGTGCTCAGAGTCAGATTCTGCAAACTTACGGTACTTTGAACGCCCAGTTTAAGAAAAGCAAGAACAAATGGTGATGTTAGTAACTCACTGGTAGTAGCTGAGGTCTCTGTTTGTTCGAGGGACGTCCTTATCAATGATCCGTATGGCTTCCTGCAGCTCCTCCTGGTCAAAAGTGACACGCTCAAACAGTATCTGTAAACAGAATGTTGAAAGACAATACAAAATATGGCAAATCAAAAATTTTAGCACAATGTTATCAGCTGAAAGACGCCCTTTTTTTAAAGTTCCTTTTAGCTGATTATAGTGAAAGGATGTAACTTGTAGTGTTTTCATGATGTTCAATTGGGCTGAAATCTATAAAAAATCTTTGCATGCGCATCATTTAGTGGCACATTGTTTGTAAACCTGTGCAGCCTTAATAAAGGTTAATAATAAAATATGATCCATAATGGCAGTAATATAAGACTAATTAATTCTCTTTAATATGTAAACTTCCCATAAATGTCCCTTGTTGACAGATAGCATGCTCAACTTTTGTGGAGTTTATACATTTGTAAACATATGATTGCTAAAATATTTACTTTTGATGAAAAAGCACAAGAAGTGTAGTTATCTGTGTAGTGGACATGACCTTGTCCACTTTTAAGACACCTGTGTACTTTTGAACTGTCCAGTGATGACCTTTACTGACCTCTCAGTGAAGCAAGACATTTACTACAAAATCATTCATTTAGCTATAATCTGATAAATATAGTCACCAAAAGAGACTATTTCTATCTTTGATTTTATTCTAATGTGATCAAAAGAATAACTTTTGTCATTTTCATGATGTGTGCTTTTAAGCTGTGTTATTCTTTGAGAGTTAAACTGTGTTTCACTGCTGTGTTAAAGGGAAATATTGGGTCACAGAGACCCGACTGTTTTGTTTAGAAATAAGAAGACAGTTTAATCATGAACAAGGCTCCAGCTTTCTCTGTCTGTTCCCTAAACAAAGCTCTCTCTGCTCTGGCTGACCTTGGGCCTGATAAGGCAAGTCCACTCCTCTCTTTGTTCCTGCTTTTTAAGTTCTTACTGTGCGAGAACGCTCGAGAGTTGCTGGGAACTTCCAAAGAAATGTGAACTTTCCCAAGAGCTGGACACGTGTGGTCAAGAGCTAACGACCGGCGTCTTCAGCTAAGGACTGATAACAGGCTGTTATGAGTCTACTTCGAACAAGCCGAGCTCAAAACTTTGTTTATTCCTTCCTGGAATAAGTTTATCTTGAAGTCAGAGGCCTGAAGCTGACATATTCTCTGATGACCAACGCAAAAACCAGGAGACGTTGAAACGTAAACTAAAACCAGTTTTGGACGTGCTGGGACTAAAGAACTCTGTGCATCTGAAGGCTGGTGTCTTCCCTCTTACCGGGCGGTCGTCAAAAGGTAAAGGAGCTGTTTACAAAACGTACCTGGATTTTAGCAGAAGTCGGATGAAAAGTGTCACTCTGGTCTCATGCTCAGGATAATTTTCTTCTTAAACCTCTTATTCCTCCTACTCTTTCCCCTCTCTATCTAAGCTGGAAACTATATTTTTAAGCTAAAAGAGCCCTCAGACTAAATATGTGTAACATCCAATATTGAAGTCTGTTGTGTTAAATTTAAGTGTGCTGACGTATTTGAATTGAAAGAAAGTGAAATCATGTCAATCAAGTGTAATGGTGTTAATTTAGTTGATTTATTTTAAATAAATGATAGTGTCTCTTTGACATATCAAACTAAGTTAACGTCTTTGTCACTTAATGGCTCTGTTTATTTATCCATCATAAAGATCACAGAGATATTGGGTAAACTGAAAAAGAACAGAATCCGTGAATTTACTATTCAATCTGAATAAGTAGATTAATTAAGGATAAAGAGGTCAGTATTAATATTGACCTCCTCATTAATTCTTACATCTGGTGGCCCGTACGTGGTTCTGAAAGTTTATTGATATCTGTGGTCTCAGTCATGAACTGTAACGTCATGTTTGCATAAGTGGATCCAAGTTTTAAACTCTGAGGATAATGATTTTGGCTGGAAGTGTTCAAAGCAGGCAGATTCTGCATGTTTTTATCATTTGAAGCTGTGAGATTGTTATTGTTTCATCTCTGTTAGACGCTGTTGGAAGCATTCAGGTGAAGTTTTGTCAGCCGTGGTCTGTGGGGGTTCTGGTCCTGTTTCGGTCCAGTTCACGCAGACTCCTGTACAACGCTTTGTTTGACCGCCGAGTCAGAAGCCTGAAAGCTAATTTAACATCTACAAGATTGCTGTTGTGGCATTTTACATGTTAGAGCAGGTCATAGAAGCATATTACTGTAGAACGTAGTCGGATAGTGGTTCTGTTCAGACCCAAGTTTCTGCTCCACGACGAAGTGGACCGGAACCGACCTTTACGCGCTCCGAGTGAGTCCGTGTTTGTTCAACAGCTGCAGTGCTGTGTTACTGAGCGTAACTAAGTTGGCCTGTCTAGGTGTGTTCGCCGCATGTTTCAGAGTTTTGGGGAGTTAAATTGAAGCGTTTGAGTTGTTTTAAGAGTCTATAAAGTTGTGGTCTGTTGTGCGAGCTAACGTTAGAGCTACGTGTCCAAGTACACGTTTGTTTATGAGCTGTGATTGGATGAAACGAGAGCTGTGAGCTGTCAATCACTCATGTAGCGAACGCTGATTCGCTGTTGTGTGCTGTCAATCACTCGTGGCGAACGCTGATTCGCTGTAGTGGGAACGCACGCCGTTGCGACCAGCCCACTTTGTCGTCATTTCCGGTACTTCATTGGGCGAAGGTAAGAAAACTTCATTTACCATGAACGCTTGGGAATGAACTACATACGCTGTGTTTGATTTGTTGACGTCACGTATTTTGTAGCGAGCTCCGCCTCGCTCACGTACGAAGCTGGTGACGCGCTACGCACGCTGCGTTGGCCCGCCCATTCTTGTCGTCATTTCCTGATGCACATTGAGTGACAACAAGCAGTCACATTCACACACACACGGTGAAAAGTGGTTTCACTAAAAGTTTAAACACTCATTTCAAGCCATCTAAACTGTCTAACAACATATATTTGTCTCTGACAAGACCGCAGTTCGAGCGTTTATCACGAACATACTAGAAACTAACTCTAAAAGGTAGTTTTCAGTTAAATACTGAATGAAATAATTCAGTCTCCACGTGATAAATTATGACTCTAAGCTGCCCCCTGTTGGTTAAAAGACGTTGACAGATGAGTTTTCTCAAATACATCATGAGAAGTCAGCATTTTTATGGTGAATTACCAGCTTTTAAAATTGTTCTGTACACAAACAAAAACTCCTGTTTATTCTAAATACAAATTTTAGTATAACAGAGGTACAGACACACAATTTGTGCTCATTTTAAATACTGAAGAGATTTAAAATAACACTCAAAAGGGAATTTTTATTTGATTTTCAAATTAAATAAAAAAAAAAAATGATGGAGAACAGAGCATTTCCACATTAAGCTCTTCACATCTCTGAATTTTAAACAGAATTGTTGTACATCTGTACACTTTTAGTTAAAATTGGCATTTTTAACGTTTTTCTGTGCACAATCATTACTGTACTGTTATGCTGAGCGCACGAACACTCGTTTATTTTAAATAAAAAATTGTTTAAAATAACGAACAGAACGTCCTTTTTCACTCCTGATAACTGTCAAATGCAGTACAAAATCAGTTTCACTGAGACTGCAAGACATCTTTTTAAAGGCATGCTCAAGCAGCATCCTGTCACATTTTAGTGAAGTCATTGCATTTAAGTCAGCCCTCTTTTATAAGCGTTTGAGTAAGAAAAAACGGAAATCAGGCTGCTTGGGTTAGTTAGTAACTGTTGTTTGAACGTAAGTTCTATTTTAAAGTTAACACTGCAAGAGTGCATTTAACTTTTACAAAGTTCATTGAGGGTAAAAACCTGAAATAAGGTACCTATGAATACTTATTACACAGTGAAACGCGTAAACCTCAGCTGATTAGTTTATTTGACTCAGTGCTACATTAAAAGTGAATATTTATTTGCAAACACTAACATGAGAACAATCTTTTGATTTTTTTCACACAAAATCAAAACTAAAAGATGGGAGATAACAATTATGATCAAGCTTTACAGCTGCTCACAGCAAAGCTTGAATCGTTAAGGCTTAGTAACATTCGCAGAAGAGAAACTTTTCAACAAGAAAAACTTAAGTTAAAACGTGAGATCAAACAAATTCAAAACAAAAAGATGGGAGATAACGATTGTGATGAAGCTTTACAGCTGCACACAGAAATACTTGAATTGTTCAGGCAAGATAACATTCGCAGAAGAGAAAATTTTCAACAAGAACAACTTGAGTTAAAAAGTGAGATTGAGCAATTAAAAATAAAACGGCGTGCTATAAATGGTTTTGATGTTCGTCAACTCCCTGACCCGATCTGGTTAAAAACAAAACCAGAGCGTGAACTACATTACCAAGACAAGGTCAAATCCCACTCGCTGGAGCTGGAAGGGACAAGTTCATCAACTCCCTCTCCTAAAAAAGGCGAGAAGAAACATGTTTTTCGAACTAAAAAACCACGACATGAAGGTGTCCGCTGGAACAATGAGCCAGAGTGGCTCAGACAAGACCCAGAGTACATGAAACGATTTCAAAGGAGCACACGCCCTGTCCCTGCACCTCGGACGAAGCTGCCCGAGATAAGCAAAAAACCACAAACGGTGGACGCCCGCTCTTTAAGTGACCCTCCGCGGTCTACACCGAGCAAAGGTCCTGCCCCTGCACTGCGGACTGGACAGTCCGGGAGTAGCAGAAAATCACAGGAGTTCCAGAAAAAAGGCAACATACCTCTATGCTCTGAGGAGATAGTGGACATAAGTTGGTTGTTTGAAAACTTGAATGATACAGATGATGACCGAACTGGTACATTGAGTGACCTTGTCTTTGATAACTCAGAGCACATGGATAACTCAGTGCACACAGTTAGTGACAACAATAGCAAACGACAAAGAGAGAAACGTCTCATAAAAGGCCTTGAGCTACAACATCAGTTTAAACAATCAGTGATGAAACAGTGCGCTGTAACTGCTGTTGAGGCTCACATGCAAAACAAAACACCCTCTGAGGTGTGCCCAGGTCAAAAGGTCGTATCCCAGTCGCGAAAAAGCGAGAATAAACACCGTCGTCTCAAAGGTCCTCTGACCTCAGAAGAGGCAGAGAACATGCGTCGGTTGATAAAAGAGTGGGATGATACTAGCGAAAATGAACACTATCGTCTCAAAGGCCTTCTGACCTCAGAAGAGGCAGAGAACATGCGTCGGTTGGTAAAAGAGTTGGATAATACTAGCAAGAATGAACAAGATTTTCAAACTGACATACACCGAAATGTTGGTACCCGTTGGAACAGTGACTCAAAATGGTTTAAAGGGAGCCCCGCCCCTGAAGCACCTCAGATTGAAAAATCTGAGACAAGCAACGAACCACAAAAGGTAGGTGTTCACTCTCTAAGAGACCCACAACGGTTCAGATCGAACCAGATGGGTGAAAACCAAGGTCCATCGGTGGGTGGACTTCAAAAGAAATTGAAGGATGAGGACCTATACTCATGTAACTATGCGTGGTCCCAACAGACACCCCGAGCCTTGGAACTGCACCTCCCGCGCCTCGAACAGAACAGTTCAAGACAGGCAAAGAGTCACGAATGTCCCGGAATAATGGCCCAACACCTCTATGCTCGGAAGAGACAGAGGAAGTAAGTAGTTTGTCAGTAGATTTGAATGTTACTGTGCTTGACCAACCTGATACAATGAGTGGCGTTATCATTGATAATGACACTATCAACATTGACCAACCTGGAGCGATGTGTAGCACTGTCTTTCACAAAGACTCAGAGCACACAAATAACTCAGCGCACACTACTACCAACATTGCCATGGATGTTGACAGCAAACCAATTGCTGACACACAACAACATCCTGAAGGTCATGATGCTGACAGCCAACAAGATGCTGACAGTAAACAAGATTACACAGACAGAGTCACACGTGAACAGAAACGTGGGCCAAGACCTGTGAGGTTTCTGTGTAACTTTATACAAAGGGGGGTGGCTAAGAAAGCTTACCTGCCTATCACACTGGAAGGTGTCCTTGAGCGTGAAGCCCTCCTGGATGGCAGTTCTGATATAACCATTATGTCGGCCAAGCTGTTCGAGGAGCTGAGGACCGCCGCTAACGGTGTTGACAGGCAAATACCCTTTGAGAAATGTGCTATTGAGCTACAGGGTCTCGCAGAGACGAGAACAACCCTAACAGCTATGGCTATGGTTCACATGCAGATTGGCGAAATGACACTACGCCACCCGGTGTACGTGTCTAAACTTGACTCATTCCCATTTTTGGTTGGCCAAGATTTTATAAACCGCTTCAACGCGATTATAGATTATGGTCGACGGAAAATGTGGAGCACAGTGAGAAAACCCCTGCCAATAAAAGTGCTTCCTAGTTGCGATACAGACTGCCTAACCGCAGGTACCGCAAAGGACACACGGGACTGCTCATCCGAGGACGAGAGCCCGGTAAGTGAACCTTCAACTACAGGTGAGACAGAAGAGACCCAAAAGTTGGACCAAACTCTGGCCCAACAAGAGAACCTCCTCTGTGAGCTGACACATTCAGCACTCCCTGACCACTGCCTACCACAGGTAGTGAAAGGTGTTGAGATCCAAGGATCCCACACCGAAGACGCTGTACTGTCCTCTGGGACAGGTAATTCGGCAATCAACCAAGCTTTCAATGAAACCTTGGTTCAAGGGCATCTGAGTCCAGAAAATGACAGTCATCCAAACGCTGACAGTCACTTGGACATCATTGTTGCAGATTACGAGGACCCTTCTTCAGACAAGAAGGGGGCAAACTCACATTACCTACCACAGGTAGAGAAAGGTGTGGAGATCCAAGGACCCCACACCGAGTTTGCTGTACTGTCCTCTGGGACAGGTAATTCGGCTATCAGCCAAGCTTTCGATGAAACCTTGGTTCAGGAACATTTGTGTCTAGAACTAGTCAGTAATGACATAGTTTTTACAGACTCAAAGAGCCTCTCTTCGGTCGAGAGGTGGGAAGACGCACACAACGACAGTGACCCGTCGCAGTCTGTACAATCAGACACACCAGCGATTGCGCCGACAGTTGTGACACACCTGAATTACGCGGAAAGAGGTAAACGTAAGAAGATACGTTGGCCGAAACCTAAACGATTCCTGTGTACCGTCTTCTCTCAGCTGCGCGAACAGCTTAAACTAAACGGTGGCATCCTAACTTGTGCCCATGGACGGACGTCCTCACCTGTGTTCGTGGTCCCCCATGACCAAAGGGGGGTGATGTTAGGCCATGCCAAAGACAAAGATTTGAATGTACACCTCAGAAACACTTTTGCTTTCGCCCAGAAAAACCTGGAAAGATCTGCTGAAGGACGTAAGGCGTACTATGACCAAAAGGCCTCTCACAATGAACTCCAAGTGGGAGACAGAGTCTGGTACTATACGTTCGCCCCAGCAACCGGGAAAGGAGGGTCCGAGACCGGAACTCTCGCCCGCAAACTAATGCCCAGGTGGACTGGACCTCATCTGATAACAGACAAAGTGTCCTCAGTCGTCTACGAAATCAAAATCAGCAAAGGCCGCAAAGAGCCAATTGCTAAATGGGTACATCGAAATCAGATCAAACCTTACAAGGCGTTCAATGACTCCACAAAAGACAAAGATCTCACAAACTCACCGACTTCATGGGATAATAAGGTCGTACAAACACAAGTTAGTAAATAAACTAATCAGGTTTAAACTACCGTATTCTCCACCCTATAAGTCGCATTGTCCAATTTGAACTTAGAAACGCTAAGCCTAAAACCCACAACAAAAAACTAACCTTAACAACCGTTTAAATCCACGAGATTTAATTTGACCTCGGTCATAAAGTTGAGACCTGTTTTTCTTGTGTGTTGCACTTTGGAATCTGACGACAAGAGTGTGTCGAAGCAGTGAAACGTTGTTTCCTTGTTGTTTAGTCATTACTGTTGTCATTAGTTGAGATACTGTTTGGTTCTGAACACTCCCAGCCAAAAAGGTTTTGTATTAACATTGGTTAATGAATGATATGGATTTAACTATGCCAACATGCAGTTCGTTTTGTTAAATCTCAATCGTCGAAGAGTCAATGTAGTTTAAAGCTACTTAAGGTACAATAAACTACACTGGTCTCATAATTTCTAAATTGAACCGATTCGATCGTTTCTATTCTAGATTGTCTATTTATTTTGATGAGTCTCGCCATAGACTTCAAAATTTATTAGGAATACCAAATCCTACGTCGTTCGTCTAAAAGACAACAGACATTTAGATCAAACTATATTTCATTTTTATTTTAGTTTAACCTAAACTAAGTAATGAATGGAGGAATAGTTTGGAATTAGAGGCCTTCGTTACAGAAGCCCTCCAAAATTTTATAGGTATAGATCCCTATATCTAATTTACAGAATTGATCCACCCCTTAATTGGTAAGTGTAGCTGTTCTAAACCATGATAGCTTACATACCAGGTGCATATAGGTAAGGCTTAATGTAAAATCCCAATCATAAGCCCACCTTAAAAAACCACATAATTGCATGACACATAGAACCAGAGTGGCACTGACTGGAAACCAACCAGCCAACAACCTTCGATGTGGGACCTGCAGCTCCAACGCTTGGTCTTCAACCTCCATCCAAGGGTCGCCTCCTCTGCGTCAATCGAGGGATCCCCTCTCCATGCTGATTATGAAAACAATTGGTGCTGATCAATCAACAACTCTAATCGATATGGAATTACTGCTGTGGAATTACCGCTGTGGATTATAAGACTTTGCTTTCCAAGGGATCACAGGCTTTGTTTTCCAGGAGTTAACAGACTTTGTTTTCCAAAGGAGTAAAAGCTTTTCGCAATGGGATTACCTCTGAACAGTATGAAATTTCCAAAAACTTTATGGGATTATAATTTTTGATTTTTCTTTTCCACTTGCTGGATTACTTCAAGATCAAAGACAGTTCAAGGTTTCCTTTCGTGTTGGACCCCATCCCCAAGGACTGGCGATGGCTTCCAAAAGGGGGGAGATGTAGTGGA
>JBBPBX010099680.1:0-12491 GCA_038048925.1 Garcialebias charrua | reverse complement strand
TATATATATATATATATATATATATATATATAGTATATATATATATATATATATATATATATATATATATATATATATATATATATATATATATATATATACAGGTAGCCCTCGAGGTACGTCAGGGATTGGGACCTACGTGTGTGACTTAGGTCGATTTTGTCGTACCTCGCGGACCAAAAACACGTGCCTGTCGTAGGTCCGCGTTTCTGACATAGGTCGCGGCTATACCGCTAACGGAGCGCCGCACACATATTTAATGGCATGAGACTGAACAAGCAGACATACTAAGGCCATAAACACGCACAGAACTGCACAGTAAATGAATACTGTACTGTACAATAAATAAAAAATATAATGTCTTACTTTGAGCCGGTGTCCCCCGACTGCCAGGCGGACATTTGCGGCGAGCTCCCGGCCGCAGATGGCCCCTCCGCGGCATGTCGGCTCGGTGTCTTCGCCTGTGTTAGCTGCTCTGTTAGCTGCTGTCGTTAGCATGTCGGGCGGCGTTGTGGCCGCCGATCGCGGGGCGATCCGCGGCTGCTCCTCCGGACCTGAGACGTCCACAGAGTTGACCGAGTGTTTCCAGCTAATTTATCCGTATGAGGCAACCCTGATCGGGCACACGGAGCCAGCTGACAGTAGCCTCTGGAGCTCCATTGACCGCAGTACAGTTGTAAAATGGCGACCGGAAGTGGCGACCGGAAACGACCGGAAGTTGCGTAAATACGATAAATTTCTAATCAAAACGTAAAATTAATAATTATACTTTATTTATAAAGCCATTTAAAACAACCACAGCTGCAACAAAGTGCTATACACATGAAATTAATAACTTTTAAACACACAAAAAAAAAATAATAATATATATTTTTTTTAATCATATTTTTATTAAATATGATAAAATCGTAAGTCTGAGTTGCCGTAGGTCGCAGGTGTCGTACCTCGAGGGTTTCCTGTATATATATATATATATATATATATATATATATATATATATATATATATATATATATATATATATATATATATATATATATATATATATACATATATATATATTTTTTGCATCTTAAGATCCTATGACATCATCAACTACTGTACTCGAGTTCTACTCTAGCTTTATTATGTTAATGTCGAGTTAAAAAATTGTGTACTCATTCAACCCCTAGTACTGACCCTTTAGGAGCCCCACATATGAGTCTTAGACTTGGCTCTTCCAATGGCAATATTTTCAGTCCTATTTAAAAGATAAGACCAGAACCAGTCAAGAGCAATAACATGACGTCCAAAAGAAGGAAAGAAGCAGTTTAGGATAATCTTGTGATGAGTGATGTCAAATACTGAACATACATCACAAAGGATAAGAAGAGAGAGTGAGCCGGCATCTGCTGCCATAACAGATCATTGGTGATCCTAATCAAAAGTGCTTCAGTGGAGGGTGCGAAGCGGAACCCAGAGTGAAACTCTTCAAACAGCTGGTTTGATTTGAGGTGGTCATTTAATTGTGCAGCAGCAACTTTATCCAGAACATTTGTGAGGAAGATGCAGAAGTTTGATCATGGCAGTTTTATGTGGTGCTGGAACAGACACAGGCTGAAGAGACGTATTGATGATAGTGTAATTGATCAGTGGTATAAATATTTATTTGAACCAGAGTGGAAGGGAAGGGGTCAAGGGCACATGTAGCAGACTTCATCTTCCTGACAATTTCCAAAATATCCTGCTGAGAGACAGGAAGGAAGGAGCAAAGGTGCTGAGAGAGCTTGAGTTGTGGCTGAGATGTCTGGTGTGCATGAGCTAGAATGGAGCCTGTTGATCTGATTTTGGTGCAAAAACTGCTCAAAATGTATTGCACCAATCAGTTGTTGTGTCATTGATTATGGTAAAGTGTGGTCCAAGTAGATAGTGAATTTTGGGAAAGTTGTATGGAGTTTCCTGGATTGCTTTGAATAATATTAGAAAAGTAGAGCTATATTGCACCTCTTTCAGGGACACAGAATTAGCCTTTTGGTGACAGTAGATCTGTTTTGAACAGTTAGAGTTCTGCATTTCCATCCTAAAGCATGCCCTGCTGCTTTTATTTCCCATAATCCAGAATTATACCAGGGGGAAGAGCAAGAAAAATAACAGATCTATCTCTGATGAGGGCTGGCTGCTCTGGGTTTTGTTAGACAAGTCCACTGACTCATTTACCGATGTTGGGGTTTCAGATATATTACTAATTAGGTACAAGAGCTTTGAGACACCAGTCACAGAAATTTTAGTTTAACTATAGCAATACCGTGTTAAAGCTTAAGGGGTTGTTGAAAAAGAAATATAACCCCCTGACAGTGCACATTTTAAGAACTGATGCCTCTGTTAAGATTAATAAAACAACAACTGTGTTCTTAGTTGAAACAGAAACACAGCTGTGGCAAAAACATTTTTACATTGATTGCGATCCAAATGTAGCTTTTGAATATTAACATTTTTTTGTACAGCCATGCGTACACATCTAAAGCCACTACACTGTATATTACAACATCTTCCACACATACAATATGCTTCTATGAATACGTTGTGCATTATTTTTAAATCAAACTTGACTGTTTGTTTCGTGGTTTAGGAGCATACGGTGTCTTCGGAACATCATCCACTGGAATCTGATCACCACCTTCATCCTGAGAAATGTTATGTGGTTTTTGCTTCAACTGATTGACCACAATATCCACGAGAGGAACGAGGTAACAGAATATGAAACATTATTCACAGTACAGAAAGTTATTACAAACAGTCTATTTAATAGTTCTCTTTTTCAGCCTTGGTGTCGACTAATTACTACAATCTACAACTATTTTGTGGTGACAAACTTTTTCTGGATGTTTGTTGAAGGATGCTACCTTCACACAGCTATTGTAATGACATATTCTACTGACAAGCTGCGAAAGTGGGTCTTCCTCTTCATTGGCTGGTGTAAGTATCATCATGCTAACAATAAGTTAATCCTTTAGCTTGGTTCACTTACTTTGGATCATAAGGTAAAGCTATGCAAGTTTATTTTCAACCTTTATAAATGTGCTGGAAATATGACAAAAAGGTAAAACCACACCAAAATGACATTTAAATAAATGTTTCACAACAAATATACTGCTAAAAAGTTACAAACGTTTTTCTTACACACGTCAGGTTCTATCACTTTTTTTATTTATTAAAAAGCTCATGTTAGAAATTAAAAACTAAAATGCTAAAGAAGACCTGCATTGCTCATTGTTCTCGGTGTCTCCCCCCATCTGCAGAATGTCTATGTCACTATGTGCTTATCTGTGCGAGGTGATTTTTAATATTATAATTTTTTTCTCAGGCATGAAGAAAGATTTTAATAGGACTTTTTTGTCTTCATTTCCTAATGTGTCTAATTTTATTACTTTTTGTCTGTCTAAGCAGATCTCACTTGTAAATGAATCTTCGTGTCACGATGGAACATGTGACATCCTCACACTTCGAGGCTCAATGTGACTTATCTGTCTAAATAAAGGTTGAATGAATTAATTTAACTGACCTTAACTAAATAATTGATGTTTTGATTATTATATCCCACAATTTGAAATTAAATAATCTTTTCGCTTTTCTAAACTGAGGTTATTAATGTTGTCCATTCTCCTTGTGAAGCAGAGTGTCTGCAAACATGCCAAGTGCCGGAATTACATTTGAAAAAGCGGAATTACATTTAGCCAAAGCAGAAGTGGCCAAAGTGGAAGTCTCCAAAGTGGAAGTGGTCAAAGCGGAAGTGGCCAGAATCACATTTGAAAAAACGGAATTACATTTGAAAAAACGGAATTACATTTGACAAAATTTAATAAATAAATGTAATATATAAATAACTCAAAGTAAAAAAAAAAAAATACACTAAAAACAAACCCCACCTCTTCCAGTTTTGCTTAATGTAATTCCGTTTTTTCAAATGTAGTTCTGTTTTTTTCAAATGTGATTCTGGCCACTTCCGCTGTGGCCACTTCCACTTTGGCTTAATCTAATTCTGTTTTTTCAAATGTAATTTAGTTTTTTTCAAATGTGATTCCAGCCACTTCGGTTTTTCCGCTCTGGCCACTTCCGGTTTGGCTTAATGTAATTTGGTTTTTTTCTACTTCCGCTTTGGCCACTTGCGGTTTGGCTTAATGTAATTTCATTTTTTTCAAATGTAATTTTGTTTTTTCAAATGTAATTTCGTTTTTTCAAATGTTGTTGTGTTTTTATTGTTTTTGTTGTGTTTTTCCAAATGTAATTGTGTTTTTTTAAATGTTGTTTATTTACACCTTGGGGCCACCGTAGCTTTAGCCACTTTCGCTAATTCCACTGTTTCAAATGTAATTCTGTTTTTTCAAATGTTGTTCATTTGCACTTCACATCCACCATTTTAGTATAAAAATAAATTTCCCCACCTGCAGTTAAATCATTTTTAGAAATATTAATGAGGCCATCTAAAAGATAGTCACATTTTTTTTAATATGTGCAATTGGGTCTATACAAACCTCAAACAAGTTACAATGAGTGATAATACTACCTCCCTTTTGTCTGAATATTTTGATCTATGTAATAGGCTAATTTTAGTGTACTGACCCCCCTGCTCCAGTGAAAGCAAACCACCAATGAATGAAACAAATTGTAACCTGATCAGATGCAGCCCCGTCGACGCTCAAGGACCGTTTTAAATGCACAGTCTGGAAAGAGTTCAAAGAAGCCTCCACTTTCAATCAACGTGTAGCAGTAGAGAAAGATGCCTGATTAGGCTGATGGGTTCCTGGTGCGAACGTCTAGTTGATAAAGTGGGCGTGGTATATAGGCAGCTGCCGCATTCAGTCAGACTGTTCGTCTTCCTGCTCCTGCCGCATGGCTGTGGGTGTTGGCCGTGCAAGGCAACCCATCGCTGAGCGTGGTGCGGGCCGGTGTTGATTCCTTCACGGGGTAGGTGTTGTCACTCTCTGCACTATAGCTGATATCAGACAGAAACTCTAAATGGAGGTGTTGTTGTAGGTAAAACGCCACGGTGCTGCGCTTCTCCGCTCCCTCATGCTGCGGGTGTGTGTGTGTACGTGGTTGTGAAGCTGGCAGGTAAGGAAACAATTAACCTTGTAATCTCTATTTGTGGCAGCTATATGAAGAGTAGTTATTAATTAACTTTCTTTAGGTCCCCCACCCACATCGGGACCACTGCTGCTCTGTTTCCGGAGACTGCTGATTTATCTTCCGGGGTCCATTCTGAGTCCTTGGCGACTCCGTTGAGAGGGTCCTCGTACTTGACTCCGTTTGGGGAAGCTCTGCACGAGTGATTGAAACACGGACTGTGGTGTCATCAACTGTTCCCCTTGCAGTGGCGCTGCAAGTGTGACGTCAGTGCAGCCCAGCTGCTTGTCGCTGTGGTGTAACGAGTACCACACCGGTGGAGTGAACCGTATATTTGTTGCAAACCTGTATGCATTGTATTTATTGTAATTGAGTGTCTTGGGGTTTAAAGGGTTTTTGGGTTTTGTCTATTTAATTGGTATGGTACACATGATTTACATAATTAAAGGATGTTTTTAAGATGTTTTAAGCTCACTGTAAATAAATTATCATGATATATATGAAAGAGTTGTCCCGGATGTTTTAATCATTGCAAAGCGAACTTGCGTGGCCTTAATAAGGTATTATTCTCTAGGTGAAATTCCTAGGGTGGTGTTGTTGTTAATTTATTCATGTTCTCAGCGCATGAGTAATGCCACAAACGCATCATTGAATTAGATTACAGAGTCTGAGACAAGTTGCTTAACCATGCGTGAAAAGATGTGACACTAAGAAAAAACATTAATATTTGTCAGTAAAAAAGGTTTATTTGAGAGATGTATGTGCCTGATGGTTTTTAAAGACTGTTTTTTTAGGTCCAGTGACACTTTTAGACTTATTAAAGCCAACTTAAAACAAAACGTATCACTGAAAAGGGCACATATAAGCATGAGATAAAGTCACTTTTTCACATAAATGACCCCATAGGTGTAAACCATATACATCTCTATGTATTAGGATTCTTTATTGTATTACAATGACAAAACTGTCTCCCTCAATAATTAAATGTATAATTCAGCTTTTGTATTCATGAACGTAAAGAGTAACCCCTACCCCACACCTCTATCTGTGTCCCTAAATAATGCCAAATACTCCAAACAGACATTTGTAGTATTGCCTTAAGTCATGGCACTCTCCCGAACCAAGACCACCATTTTATAAAAGCTGAAGAAAACACCATCAATCCTCAGGGACTCATCATTTCTCCCAAAATGAAAAAAAAAAAATGCTTTGAGATGCTGCTTGGGGAGAAGCTAATGTCCACTAAATCTACTGGTCACCATTCACACTTTATATACGTGGTTTTATTAAGAGGGCTAATGGACAAAGAGTGTCAAAAAGAGCTTGTGACTACACCATTTGTTTTAGTGAGAAAAATAAAAAAGGTATTTTGCATTTTGGGGATAGAAGGTTTCTCTCCCACAGGGACAGTATGAATAAAAGGGTTTCCCTTAAGCACTAAGTTTGTTAGCACATTTGACTTTGTGTCCTCTCAGACATGGGTTGATGTTGATGAAACTGATTTAGCCAGTATGCTCCAGTACGGTTTACTTATTATTTCTTCAGTTATTCTGTATTACTAAATTCTACTGTTGTGAAGTGCTGCACAGGACGTTCAGTTTAGGAGAGTAGGAAAAATACATCCCAAATTGAAAATGTATCTGTTGTAAAATGGCAAATGTGATACACAAATGTATAGGCTTCTGGAGGAAAGCAAGTGGCAGTAAAAATCAAAATCAAACTTTATTCCAGGAAGAAGAAAAAAAAGAGCAAAAGTTTTGCAGATACAGCTAAAGTAAAACAGACATAATGAAAGTAAAATGCTAAAAGTGACACTATATTACAGGAAATAAACTAAATGACCAGGCAAAATGCAATATAAAGTCTTAGACTGTAAAACTGAAGTTAACGATCGACACACTGCAGGTGGTTTGATTAACAAATTACAAATAGGTGTGCACTATGAAGCAGAAGGTAGCATAAACAGTAAACTAAAGCCAAGACAATCAGATAACTATAAATGAAGAGGTGAAAAGTCTTAAAAACCCTGATGCATGCTCAATAATACAGGTAGAAAAATCTAAAAAAGCTAAGTCTGGTCCTCTGGACATTCAAAAAACAAAACAAAGCAAAAAATTGTAGAAACGTTTCTACAATTTTTTGTTTTGTTTTGTTTTTTTGAATGTCCAGAGGATCAGACTTAGCTTTTTTAGAGTCTTAAAAACATTATGGTAATCTGCTATTCCAATCTCTGTGTAAAATATTATGCATGCCACATATCCTTAAGCTTTCTCCATATTAAGGCTTTTTTATGTTTGCTATTTTAAATACATTAAATCCCATTTCATATTACAAAAAAAATCTGTCATTAACATACAGATGCACAAATCTAATATTTAACTGCTTCATAACTCAAATTTCTCATTTACTCTAACAAAACATGCACACTAAAACATTTTTTATCAGATGCCCTTCCATTAGTTGCCCACTATCCCTTTATGAGAAAGATTGGTTGCTAACAATGTATTTTAAGACTCTGAAGTCTCTTAAACCTTGAAATGTTGTTTCTTTAGCTAATAAATGATGATCAAGAAGGAAAACGGGAAAGTCTTTAATTCTTCTGTCCTATTAAAAAATAGTTTGTGCATTGTTCTGACCTAATTAGCTCATTGCTACCAGAAAGAAGAGCTGATTTTAAAATTACTGGGAAATCCTGCATCAGAAGCAATACAGTTAAATGTTTTAAGGAGGCTTCTACAAATTAAGTTTTTGTGTCCAACTATTTTTCTATTAAATTTAATGTTTGTTTGATGACCGTTTCAGGTATCCCATGTCCTATAATTATTGCTTGGGCCATTGGGAAGCTGTATTATGAAAATGAACAGTAAGTATCCCAACAGAAAATAAAGTTGTTGTTTTTTCTAGAGGATTGCTTCAATTTTACGTTTTTATTACTTTGTTCATGTCAACAGATGCTGGTTTGGTAAAGAACCTGGAAAATATATGGACTACATTTACCAGGGACCAGTTATTCTTGTGCTTCTGGTGAGCAGGAATTATTACTGTATTATTATTATTATTATTTTTAAAGCTCTTAATTTTTTTTATTTTTTCACAAAAGTAAACTCAAACTTTCATATGGGTGTAAACTAATTCATCAGCTCAAAATTAAAACAGTAAATATGATTGTGCAGCCTCCTTTGAAAAGGTAAAATGATATCTCACTGATAGGCTAAGGCCTTTTCAAACATAAGACTAAAACATTTATCTATAGGGATCTCAGTAACATTTGAATTCCTCCCTTATAGTATTATTTTTACTACCTCTGCTGTGTAGTGTTCTTTCACTGTGCTTTGGGTCGGACTTTGACTTGTTTTGTTCTCCCAGCTCAGAGACAGCTCAGGCTTACAGGCGGCTCACAGAGCTGTCTGTTCGGACCAGATAATTGTTCTCTGTGTTCTTCAGAGAAGCTCATTACCACACGGCCTAACTAGTCTTTGTTGTCTCCTTTTTTCTAGATCAACTTTGTTTTCCTCTTCAACATAGTAAGAATCCTCATGACCAAACTAAGAGCTTCAACCACATCTGAAACAATACAATACAGGTGAGAGGCTCTTTGTTCGTGCTTATATCGAATGTCGTGCTTTTTCCTCCGTTTTGCCCTTTTTAAAAAAAAGTAGACATCGTTCCTATTACTGCTATCCATGCTGTTTTTACCATTTATATTTTTGGCTAAGTATTGCAATCAAACACAATGAATCACAGAGTCAACCCTGAAATGGGTTTCTCTGATTGTTGGAAAACTGAAACTTTCATTTAATTGTCAAATTTAAATTATTTAAATAAAAAATGAAAATGATGTGTTCTATTGTGCTTAAAGAAGATACTCTGATTTCATTTTAAAATAAAATCACTAAGCTGTCAAGGGCGGCTCAAACTGCCTAAAGCAAAGATATATCTCAGCAAACCTGTGATCTGTCAAAAGTAAAAATAAAACAAATGAATAAATAAATAAATCTTGGGGGACAAAAAGTGTTCCTGGGTTTGCCTAAATCCTTCTGGCAGGCAAAGTAACTTGTCATGTCAGTATGTCGCTCAGAATTGTCCAAAAAGTTACTTTTTTCTTCATTTTTTTTTTGTGTCATTAAGTTCAAATTCAATTGTCATTCGCATCACATGTGGTACATGAGGTGGGACGAAATGGTGTACTCAAGGTCCCAGTTACACCCTAAAATACCAAAAATATAAAGTATAAAACAGTATAAGTAACTAATATATATGCTAAACAAACACTAAACATCTAAGATGTATGCTAAATACTAATAATGTAAATCATTAAAATAGCAGCATGAATACAAAATAGCAGCATGAATACAGCACTATAAAGGCAAGAGATCAGCATCCTGGATAATCATAAGCACAGATGAGTCACAAATTACCAATTAATGCCACACTTCCAAAAACCAACATAAACTCATGCATGAAACATATTCTATCTTAACTGTATTATAACAGATCATTAAATAAGTCACAAATGTGTAAATAGACTTATTACCGGTAAGTCTGGGCAGCACGGTTGCACAACTGGTAGAGCTGTTGCCTCTCAGCGAGAAGGTTGCCGGTTCAAATCCCGGTCCGGGGCCTTTCTGGGTGGAGTTTGCATGTTCTCCCCGTGCATGCGTGGGTTTCCTCCGGGTACTCCGGTTTCCTCCCACAGACCAAAAAACATGCTTGTTAGGCTGATTGGTGACTCTAAATTGACCCTAGGTGTGAGTGTGAGAGTGGATGGTTGTTTGGTGTGAGTGAGACAGGTCCCTCTTGTAAATGAGTCCCCGTGACTCAACGAGGCTAGCCTGTATAAATAAAGGTTGAATGAAATGTCAAGATTATTTTACTCTGACACTACAGTATTATCTCACTAGGGTGTAACTTTTGGAGACTAGCTTAAGACTCAAAATTTCAGAAAATAGGTACATTTTCAATGGTGTTTGAGACCAACATAAGTAAGCTGTGCAGTAGTGTATTCTGCGTCCTATTTCAGAAAAGCACAGTCTTTTGCCATGTGCCTGATTCACAAACTGTTTTCAAGTCGTGCTCATTGTTTAGTTGCCCACCTCTGACCACCTTGACCAACTTTATGTCCCCCTTTACAAAGTGAATCATTTATTAACCTTCATTTAACAAGGCAAATCCCATTGAGATATCTCTATTGCAAGGGGGGCTGAAAGCAGCCTACCATGCATGTTTTGTATACTGTGAGAGGAAACCAAGGTATCTGGATAAAACCCATACAAACACACGGAGAACATGCAAACTCCACACAGAAAGATGCCAGGCCCAAACCAGGGTATCAAACCCAGGACCTTCTTGCTGTGAGGCAATACTACTGTTACTATTACTGTTCACCAACTCATCATAAACAGTTGCTACCCAATGATATTCAACCATAAGGATGGGCCATATTAACAAGTCATGCACTGTTCATCACTTCTAGACTTTGAGTTATCCATAGAACTTGCACATAAGCAAAACTTCCCAAAGTCTATGATTCTCCAACCTTTCATTCTTTGTTAGTCTTTAGAGATTAAAAAAAGCCCCAGCAGAGTATATACTCTGCTTCTCTAAGTTATGTAGAGTTTGCTCTACATTTCAAGTGACAAATCAGCCCGCACATGTGCCAGATGGTCTGCTCAAATGCAGTGGTGAGAGCAATACATCATCTCCATTTTTATTTAGCTCACTCCTGGCTTTAAAGTGACACCACCTCCCACTGATTTCATTTATTCATAGGATGAGCTCCTCTCTCACTAATTGTCAGTACTCCAGCCTTAATCTAGTAATCAAGCAATCTAGTCTTCACCTGTGCAAGCATCACTCCTCTAAGCTGAATGCTTTCTTCTTTCTGTGTCTATGCCAGAATGTGCAATGAGCCTATATGGCTTAAACATTTTTCAACTTACCTGCCCCTTAAATCAAAGCTTTATATTTGGGGACGTTGATATATTGTCTGAATGTGCACCCATTTTACAACAGCTCACCCATGAAAAATGAAAAAAAAGATGAAATGCCAGTGTGTCCATGTTAGATCATTGAACGTATTTCTAATACGTACGCCTTTAACACCACAATGATTGTGGCCTCTTCATCGTATTGACTTCTGTGTTTTTTCATGTGTTTTAATGGTTCAGTAACCTTACAAAGAGCCAACGGCAGACATCAGATTTTGAGTGAATATGCTGAATACTGTAGAAAGGTTTTGGATTAGAGCTGTCTGTTATACTTAAGTTATGTATCTAAGCATGGCCAAGGTTATTACAGTGATTTTTGCAAGAGCCTCTTTTATTTATCCCCACCATTAACCACTGGAAAGAAGTGGCAAACCTCTCATGTTCCTGATTGCTAAAACGGCAAGCTTGTTTTCAACATCTGCTATCATTGTTGTTGTTTTTTTCCCTCTCTCCTATGGGAATTATTAAAAGAGAACAAAGTGTTTACGGTGTCACAGCTAAGACAACTTCAATCAAGGGTTTTCAGGTTGGCTTGGATTTATGTTTGTCATTATCAGCTGTGAAGAGTAGAGCAGGTGTGGTGGGAATATTTGAAGCACGACACGTGAAAATAGTGCTCGTTTAAATGTCTTTGGGGTGTCATTAACAGCATAGGAAGGCTTTTCTGTCTGCTTTTATTGACTGCCCTCCTATAATTTATATTACTATTATTATATTATTATTAAATTAAGTGTAATCCATTTTGCCATTTTATGATTGTTTAAGCTTTTGTTAATAGAATATTTATATATGCAGATGATGTCTTACTAATATAAATACCATTGTAAATTCAACCTAGAGAGACTCACAGAGCGAGAGAGAGAAGAATACAACTAAAAGGTTTTATACCATCAGCTCGCAATAAGAAAACTGAAACATACATTAAACCAGGGGTTCTCAAACTTTTTGGGTTCAGGGACCCCTTACAGCGAGAAAAGGTTTCATGGACCTACCACCCCCCCAACCCAACCCTCATGTTTATTTAAAAAATTTCCTTCAGTTTGTCTCTTTGATACAATGGAAATATTTGTGTAACATTAAAGCTTAACACTAGTGTTAACACAATTTTTTATTCTTTTAAACATGGGGTATTTTCATTCAAGACACACTTAATTAACTAAATTTTTAATATCTTTTTTTTACAGTTTTGAAAAAATTAACAGAATCTAAAACCACTTTAATACTTTACATAATGAACGTAAATGTATTGCCACATCTTAAAATTATTATAGAAAACTCTGAACAGAATTATAACAGCAGTAGTCAAACCAAATAACAAGGTTTGATTTGTAAACTGATCAATGCCGATATGTAATAATAATAATAATAATCATCATTTTATTTAAAAGCGCCTTTCAGGAC
>JBBPBX010099678.1:0-12491 GCA_038048925.1 Garcialebias charrua | reverse complement strand
TACTACACATCCTCTACTACACATCCTCTACTACACATCCTCTACTACACATCCTCTACTACACATCCTCTACTACACATCCTCTACTACACATCCTCTACTACACATCCTCTACTACACATCCTCTACTACACATCCTCTACTACACATCCTCTACTACACATCCTCTACTACACATCCTCTACTACACATCCTCTACTACACATCCTCTACTACACATCCTCTACTACACATCCTCTACTACACATCCTCTACTACACATCCTCTACTACACATCCTCTACTACACATCCTCTACTGCACATCCTCTACTACACATCCTCTACTACACATCCTCTACTACACATCCTCTACTACACATCCTCTACTACACATCCTCTACTACACATCCTCTACTACACATCCTCTACTACACATCCTCTACTACACATCCTCTACTACACATCCTCTACTACACATCCTCTACTACACATCCTCTACTACACATCCTCTACTACACATCCTCTACTACACATCCTCTACTACACATCCTCTACTACACATCCTCTACTACACATCCTCTACTACACATCCTCTACTACACATCCTCTACTACACATCCTCTACTACACATCCTCTACTACACATCCTCTACTACACATCCTCTACTACACATCCTCTACTACACATCCTCTACTACACATCCTCTACTACACATCCTCTACTACACATCCTCTACTACACATCCTCTACTACACATCCTCTACTACACATCCTCTACTACACATCCTCTACTACACATCCTCTACTACACATCCTCTACTGCACATCCTCTACTACACATCCTCTACTACACATCCTCTACTACACATCCTCTACTGCACATCCTCTACTACACATCCTCTACTACACATCCTCTACTACACATCCTCTACTACACATCCTCTACTACACATCCTCTACTACACATCCTCTACTACACATCCTCTACTACACATCCTCTACTACACATCCTCTACTACACATCCTCTACTACACCTCTACTACATCCTCTACTACACATCCTCTACTGCACATCCTCTACTACACATCCTCTACTATACATCCTCTACTACACATCCTCTCCTGCTCTTCTTGTTTATTCTCACTCTCACCCCTCCTGTGGTCTTGCCTCTGTTTTCTGTCGTTGCCCACGCTTTCCTTCCACCCACCCCATTGAGACCTCTCATCCAACCCCTCCCTGGAGACAGCAGCCACAGCATTCGGTGGTGATGGGAGGACGGAAAGCTGCAGGCGCGGTGGTGAAAGCTCCTACCTCAGAGGTCTGAGGAACTTGCCCTCCCATCCTGGTGAGGGTGTCTGATCTGGAGAGCGAGTGGAGACAAGGCTGCCGGCGAGCACTGAATTATTAAAGCTAATGGGATTGTGGCGTTGCCATCGTGCATGCGGGCCCGTGTGCTCCTGGCGGCGTGAGCGCATGTCGCTCATAAGTTTCAGCCACTTGATGTAAAGTGGAGCGGGCAAAGTGGAGTGGAGACGGATAATGCATCACGCTCCAAAACAAGGATGTGGAAGAGGGTTTGGGCCGTAACGGAGCAAAAACTTCACATCAGAGCATGGAAAGGTGGGTGGATGGTGGAGGCAAGAGACGTGAAGAAAGTAAGACAGGATGATTGCACATGAAATTATAAAAAATGAGAGTCTGATAAGATCCCTGAGCTGCCAATAAGCAGGCACACACACACACACACACACATACATACACACACATAGCAGCTTGAAGCTATCACACACATCGCCTGGAGCACAATACTGCTCGTTAGTGGGTACATGCTCAAAACGAGTCCCTCTCCTGCTCTTAACCCCTCCATCTCTCTAGCAGTTGTCAATGTTATTATTTTCAAATGAATACACACAAATGCACAACATTGTCTGTCAGAATCTGCTATAAATACACCGAACAACAAACACACAGAGTGCCACGTTGCAGAAACACTGAACGCTGCGATGCTACGTGTTAGGGGGAGGAAGAACACGAGCAACAATTAAAAATGTGTTGGTAGGTGAGTGTGCATGTGTGCACATGTGTTAGAAAGCACCCATAGCAACATTTATTCATATGAGAACTAAGAGAAGTAGGAATCAGTGCGGCAGTGGGTGTGCAGCTCGTGGGCATTTGGTTAATTTATGGATTTTACCTCTCAGAGTCGCACAGATGAAGATGTGCAGCTGTAAGATACAGATTCTGTTCTGTCACAACCACTGAGGTGTCCATTACAATCTGACAGGCGTTTGCAAAAAAATAAGCTCCTTTCTGTTGTGTTTGAGAGCAGGAAGTAGGCCATGCTTTGAAGACATGCTACCTTCACTGTCCCATGGATGGGAAATGACTGACAAGCCAGGAGAGGGGAAGTTACTGGCCCCCGTTGTTTGCTATCCCCCTGACGCTATGTCAGCATGTCACGCTCTCTACTTGTCACCCATCAAAAGTCCAAAGTGAAGAAGTGGGCCACCGACTTGACTGCTGCTAGTTCCCCCCAGCGCACCTCATCCCCCGGCCTCAGTGGGGCCCTCTCTGTCGACTCACACGAGGCCCAGTGAACTTTTACACACCTGTGAACATGGCAGCTCAGCCCTGCCGGCGCTCCGTGCCTCGTTAGTCTCCGGTAAAACACTGCAGAGTAGCACATCGAAACTCCATGTGAGGCATACTCGTCGTCCCCCGAGTTGGTCACATGAGCCACTTTGCATAAGCTGCCTTTTATTTAAACGACATGTAACCACCTACAGTGAGAGCGCACATGCAAGACTCCCCAGGAGATACACGCACATACCTCATTTCCCAAAGCCCACCCCTACGGACGTGCACAGATGCAAGGATTTAAGGGATTTGCCTGCCAAACTGAGCTGTGCTGGATTTCATCATTCAAATGTGGTTTTCACACACGCCTGAGGAAAATTTGCAATGCATTAGTGAACATCTACAATTGGTTTTTGGTGCCAGAAAATAGATAGAAGTTTCCCGTTCTCATGTGTAAACTGACACTGAGATGAAGTGGGAACGGTAAATTTGGAAACATGAAAGAAGACTTTTACCCAGAGTAATTTCTAATTCAGAACTGATGGATGTAGATTTCATTCAAACTAAAAACCATTATTCAGCCGAGTCAGTAACTCCTGAGTTCCACCAAGGACAGAGCTGCAGGACTGGTGCTGCTCTTCTATTGTTGGGAAGAACCGTTACTGTAGTTTCTGCTTTTGGCAGAACATTTTACACATTTGTTACTGACTTGGACCTATGTGAATATGTAAATTTTTGTAAAATGTTCCCGTAGTAATGGATCTCAACAATGAATACACAATAAATGTACCAAAAACTGATTTTGTAGTAGTCGATGGCTCCCATTTCATGTTTCATCACTTGCACTGGCATTAGCAAGGAAATTCTGATATTTTTCCTCCACACACCAGATCCATACTTATTCAACAGCAGGGGTTTTATTTGAAGAAACAGACAGGAACCATCAGGGATTTCTATACCCTCAGAATTCAGAACATATGAAATGTTACATACGGTAAGCATATTCATTTATTTATTGTATATGAAAATATATATTTTCAATGTAGTTGTCACGATCCTGAGCTGACCGTGACAGTAGTTTTCCTTTTTCTTTGTTTTGTTCTATTTTCTCTTATTATCTGTATTATCAGTTGATGAAGATTGAGCACTGATGTCATTAGATGTACAATTTTTCAATATGTTATTTGGGTTATTGTTAAATTTTAATGAGAATTATTGAAATTACATGTTGTACTTAAACGCAAGACACTGGGAGACATGTCCTTCTGGGTAATCAAAATGGGTGGACCTTTTCAGGTTCTGTGTTCAGATGGGTCGTCCCTGCTGATTCTGTTTAGTGTTGATTACAATATTCTCTTTTTCCCCCTTGTCCTGTTCGGCATTGTGGCACTCGGAATTGTTGTCTGAGTGTCAAGATGAGGCCCAACACATTTACTTTCACAAGCAGAGCATTATGGCTGGCCTTAATGCTCCACTTGGTATACAGTATAAATAAAACTTTATTAGAATTTACTTTGGGTTTGTTTCAGATGTAATGGACACGGGGATGAAAAGACAAAGAAGAAAACAAAGGTAGAAAAGTGAGAGAAGGGTTAAAAGAGAAAGAATGCAATAGGAGTAGAGGAGAAAGAGAGGTATAAAGAGAACACAAATCAACATCATTGAAGTCTGCCTCTAGACCTGCGGAAAGAAAAACAAAATCAAGAAACCACAACAACAAAACAACATAAATATGATACCCTGATGCGTGCTCAATAATCCAGGTAGAAAAATCTAAAAAAAAAATTGTCTGGTCCTCTGGACAGTCAAAAAACAAAACAAAACAAAAAATAGAAACGTTCTGTCTTTTGTCCGAAAGACTTCCTCAGTCTGAGCTGCTGTATTCAGCTCAGTCTTATAAATAGCACCCTCCCACAGTGGATCAACCAGTTTGCTGCTGACAGACGAAACCAGCTGCTCACATGATCAAGGAGGACCATCAGCCTAACGATGGATCGTTAGCACCCTGATGGTTGTTTGCTATTCACAGAGGGCTGAGTGATACTAGCAATAACAGCATTGTAAGAGGGGGACAGTTGAACATGGAGGCCTCCACCTCTGTTTAATGATGGACGGTTTCTTTTCACAAAGATGGCCTCCTTTACTCCTCTCTCAAACCATTGTTCCTCTCTATCAAGGATGTGAACATCTTCATCCCTGAAAGAGTCAGAGAGTCAGAGTCAGAGAGTCTTTATTGGTGCCTCGCTCAAGGTACAAACAATGGGGAGACCGGTCATTTTCTGTTGCCGGCCCAAAAGCCTGGAACAGTCTCCCCCTTGAGCTGCGTGCCACCTCTGATCTGACTCTGTTCAAAACCAGACTGAAGACCCACTTGTTCAAAAAAGCTTTCAGTGTGTAACTTTTATTACTTTTGGTATTTTAATATGTAGCATTTTTTATTTCCATTGCCTTTTTATTTCCACTTGTTCAAAAAAGCTTTCAGTGTGTAACTTTTATTACTTGTGTTATTTTAGTGTTATTTTAGTATGTAGCATTTTTTATTTCCATTGCCTTCTTTTATTGCTGTTGTTTCCTATTCTATTTTCATTGATTTATTGTTCCAGTTTATTCATCTTTTTATCCTGTTAAGCACCTTGGTCAATGCAAGGCATTGTAGGAAGGTGCTATACAAATAAAGTTTATTATTATTATTATTATTATTATTTGCACCGCATGTGGTACATGTGATGAAAACGAGATTATGTACACGGGGTCCCAGTTACATCCAACAACAAATGCAAGAGAAAAACAGTAATAACATCTAGAATTAACTAAGAGAAACATCAACTAGTAATACACTAAGCCCTAATGTAGTGGAAAGAAAAACATCATTATAAACAGCAGCACGAACATGAGTCTTTATGAGCAGATGGTCACAGATGAACACAGCAACAAGAAAACAGATCAGCATCAGCATGATGTGATATTTTGCAGTGTTTATTCTTATTATTTATTTATTCATGAGTCTAACAGCCTCAGGGTAGAAGCTGTTCCTCAGTCTAGTGGTTCTACATTTGATGCTCCTCAACCTCCGTCCTGAGGGGAGTGGGGCAAAGAGTGAGTGTGCTGGGTGAGTGAGGTCTTTCATGATGCAGGTGGCTCTTTTCCTGCATCTGGAGGTGTAAATGTCTGTGATGGTGGGGAGACTGACTCCAACAGACTTCTGTGCAGCCTTCACCACTCTCTGTAGAGCTTTCCTCTCTTCAACTGTGCAGCCTCCATGCCACACGTTGATGCTGGAGCACAGGATGCTCTCCACTGCACACCTGTAGAAGGAGGTGAGAACTGGGCTGCTCAGACCAGCACGTCTCAGCCGTCTGAGGAAGTAGAGTCTCTGATGACCTTTCTTGATCAGGCTGGTGGTGTTGTTGCTCCAGCTGAGGTTATCATTCAAGTGTACACCCAAGTATTTGTAGCTGGAGACCACCTCCACCGCAGATCCACCTATGTTCAGTGGGGCATGGGTGTGTTTGTTCCTTCTGAAGTCCACAATCATCTCCTTTGTCTTCTTCACATTCATGTGAAGATTATTCTCTTTGCACCAGCTCTCCAGGTGTTCCACCTCCTGTCTGTAGCTGGACTCATCATTGTTTGTGATGCATCCCACCACCGCTGTATCATCTGCAAACTTAACAATATGACAGCCTGGATGTGTGGCTGTACAATCATATGTGAGCAGAGTGAACAGAAGAGGGCTCAGCACACATCCTTGGGGAGAGCCAGTGCTGAGGGTTATGGTGGAGGAGGAGAAGTTGTGGATCTTCACGGACTGCTGGCCTGGAGATGAGTGTAGACTGCAGAGTCCTGACCTGATGATGTTGATCTTCTGTGCTGGGCCATCCTTTTGGCCAGTGGCTGTTTAGTTTCCCCGATATAAGACTGATCACAGCCCTCCTGACACTGAACAGCATACACAATATTACTCTGTTTGTGCCGGGGGACTGGATCTTTGGGATGAACCAGTCTTTGCCGTAATGTATTTTGGGGTTTAAAAGCCACTGGGACGTTGTGTTTAGAAAATAAACGTCTCAATGTCTCTGAAACTCCCGCAACATACGGAATGACCACTGGTCTGGGTTCCTTCTTTTCACCTGATGGCTGGCTGGAGTCCTGTTTGGGTTTCTTCTCTGCTTTCAGGAAGGCCCAGTTAGGATATTCACATTGCTCTAGAGCACATGTGTCAAACTCTTGGCCCGCGGGCCAGATGTGGCCCGCCATGTCATTTTATCTGGCCCGCGAGAGCTTAATTAAAAAGTTTTGAGTGTCTAAAAATTAATACGAGCGAGTTTTGACCAAAAACTACATTTCCCACAATGCCTTTCGACACGGCAGCCCCACAATGCCTTTCGACTACGGTAGCCGAGGCAGTGTTTCTACCTTCATGCCAACGAGTGGAATTGAGATATAAATAATGATCCCAACATGTCCAGAAAGAGAAAAGTTGATACAGACGCAAGTTTCAAGAAAGATGGGAAGGCGAATACTTGTTTGTGCTTCCAGGAGAAAGACCGGTATGTCTTTTGTGTTACGAGGCGGTGTCGGTTTTGAAACCAAACACGGAGCTAAGTACGCTAAAGCTAGCCTTCAAGAAAAGCAACACATTCTGCCAAGAATTAAAAGGCAAACTGCGGTCGCAGCAGAGTTTGTTCATGAAACCCACAGCCAAAAACGAGGCTGCAGTGAAAGCTAGCTTCAAAGTGGCTGTGTGACTTTGCTGTGTTGTGCGACATAACCGACCATCTCGCCCAGCTGAATCAGAAGCTGCAGGGACGCAAACAAGTCATCACGCAGATGTCCGACGCGATCACGGCTTTCCTGCGAAAATTGGACTTATGGATGTGGCAAGTGAAACAGGACAATCTTGTCCACTTTCCTGTTTGTCAGGTTAGCATTTTCTTAAAATTTAATTCAAATATATCCTGATGCATTCTCAATAATCCAGGTAGAAAAATCTAAAAAAGCTAAGTGTGGTCCTCTGGACATTCAAAAAAACAAAACAAAAAACAGGTGATTATTTCAGCCACCTAAAATAATATGTTCCCCTTCCTTGGATGGTTTCTTTTCACAAAGATGGCCTCTTTTACTCGTCTCTCAAACCATTGTTCCTCTCTATCAAGGATGTGAACATCTTCATCCCTGAAAGATGAAGTTTTGTTTTGTTTTTTAAATGTCCAGAGGACCAGACTTAGCTTTTTTAGATTAATTAAAATATAATAAAATGTAATTCAACAAAGAAGAAGAAAATTTCAACTGTGTGCAATTTAATGATCGTGCTTGCATTTTGTTTTGTGTTTATCATTTTCAGAACATGATCAATCATAGAGAGAGAATCCACTTGGTGTGTTCAAGGACAGGCAGCATCTCCTCATCAAAGACTAACCAAACAACTTGAGTACGGTAATATAGTTGTGAACTGAGTCAACCTTTATTTTGGTATGTGTATGCACACAAATTGTTGTCATTCACAGTTGGATGCAAGGCTGTGTGTAGCCTTTTTGGGTGAGATGCTACATGTGTCATACATGTTCTTTGCAGCTCAGTTTTATGTTTTTTTTTTTAATTAACTTGGACAATTTCATCCTTCATTAATGGAGTTATGTGGGTTTTCATAAGCTGACAAATTTTAAAAGGATTTATGTTAGAGCAACAAGCAAACAGATGTTTTCTATGCAACTGTAATTGTCAGTTGAATAAGTTATAATAAATGAGTTATTCAACATTAAGGAGTACGGTAGTTACATTTATTTTACATTACATTAGATTACATTTAGTTACATTTATAAGTTACATCTGGCCCTTCAAGGTCAGCCATTATGCCGATGTGGCCCTCGGTGAAAATGAGTTTGACACCCCTGCTCTAGAGCCTGTTTTGTGTGTGATTTCTCCTTCTGTCTGGCTGCTGAATTAGTGGGGACGCTGTCTGCTCTGTGGTACAGAGTCCTGATGACTCCTAACTTGTGCTCCAGAGGGTGATGGGAGTCAAACTGTAAATACTGGTCTGTGTGGGTGGGTTTGTGGTACACCTCAGTTTGCAAATTTCCTCTATCAGAAACTGAGACCTCACAGTCCAAGAAAGCCAACCTGCCATTTTTTACATCTTCTCGTGTGAACTTGATATATTTATCCACAGAGTTGATGTGATCAGTGAAATGTTGGACTTCCTGAGATTTAATTTTAACCCAGGTGTCGTCAACATACCTGAACCAATGACTTGGTGGTCTCCCTGAAAAGGACGTCAAGGCTCTCTTTTCTACCTCCTCCATGTACAGGTTTGAGAAACTGGAGACCCCATAGCACACCCATGTTTCTGCCTATAATATTGCTCCCCATAAGTGAAGTAGGTTGACTGCAGGCACAGTTTCAAGAGTTGACACAGTTGCTCTGTGGAAAGCGTGGTCCTGTTGCTCAGAGTGGTGTCTGATTTTAACCTTAAACAGATCACCTCTACTGCCTCATCAACAGGAATGCATGTAAAGTGTGATTTTAAACTGCTCCAAGACTGAGGCCATACTGATTGGCACCCCTCACCAGGTACAAACATCTACTATAACAACAATTTCCTTTTCTGGACAAGACATCCCCCTCTCCACCTCTGTTACTAATCTTGGAATAAAAATGGACTCCAATCTTACATTTGAAAATCACATTAAGCATCTGTTTAAAACTTGCTTCTTCCATCTTCGAAACATCTCCAGACTTCGCCCATCCCTAACTTTTTCCGATGCTGAGAAGCTCGTCCATGCTTTTGTCTCCTCCAGGCTCGACTACTGCAACTCCCTGTTTATTGGAATCCCTGGCAAAAACCTTCAGAAACTTCAATATATTCAAAACAGTGCAGCAAGGATCTTGTTGAGAGTTCGTAAATTTGAACATATTACGCCCATTCTCCATAACCTTCATTGGCTTCCTGTCGCCTACAGAATTCAGTACAAAACTGCTCTCATTACACATCAATGCTTACACGGAACTTCACCAGATTATCTGAAGGATATTCTTATTCCATACTCATCCACCCGTTCGCTGCGGTCACAGAACAGCAATCTCCTTCACATTCCGAGAACCAAATTAAGGACCATGGGAGACCGGGCTTTCAGTGTGGCTGCCCCCCGCCTGTGGAACTCTCTTCCTGACTGTCTAAGAGCCCCACAGTCTGTGGTTGACTTTAAGAGCGGCTTGAAGACCTTTCTTTTCGACCAAGCATACTCTACCTCCTCATGATTCTACTTTTGATCTTAGCTGATATTGTTATTGATTTTAATTGTTTTATTATTTGTTTTATTGACATTTAATTCTGTTGCTCCTTGTAGCACTTTGAGATTTTCATTAATGAAAAGTGCGTTATAAATTGAATTCATTATTATTATTATTATTATTATGTGACATCAAAAGAGACCATTGTTTCATCAGTCTCCATGATGACATCCCTCACTTTATCCACAAAGTCCATGGTGCTCTGTATGTGGTGTTCTGAGCTGCCAACTAAAGGGATGAGTACAGACGCCAGATATTTGGAAACATTGGGCCTCAAGCACGAACATGTTCGTATTTTTATCCTAAATTTCTCCTACTTTTGTTCGTACGAAGCGTTCGTACGAACATGCCACGTCAGATTCAACAAACTCTTCTATCCTCAGGAAAAGTGTGTAAATGGCTGCGCAAATATGATGAATCCCACCTGTTCTATTCACCTGCGCGTGCACGCGGAGAGGTTATTTACATAATTCCCACCCCTCAAAACACCATATAAGGCTACGTTTCCTGCCTCAGAGGCAAAACGTGTTCGTTCATAAAATGACAGCGAAAAGTAAAAAGAAGAACTCTACCGGTGCGGAGATTGAAGTTCTGCTCTCTGAGGTCAAGAAAAGAAAATCTGTCCTTATTAGCAGCGTCACTCATGGGAGTAAATGACCAACTAAAGCCAAAGAATGTTTGTTTATAAGAAATGTGGACCTTAAAATATACATGCAACCTGGTGGCCAACTGGGTAAAGCATTGCACCGCTTATCGAGACCTCGTGGGTTCGATTCCCACGAGGTATGACTATTTTTTTCCTTCTTTCTTTAGATTATTTATTCATTCCAGATTAAAAAGACTTTATGCTTCATTTCTTGTTGTATTGTAAATAGTTTTCTTGTGTTTTTTAAATCTGGAATGAATTAAAAGGAGAAAAAAAATGTTGTCCCATGTGGGACTCGAACCCGTAAGGCTCAGAACCACAACGCAACGCTCTACTCATTGAGCTATTTGACAGCTATGACTGTGTCAGGAGGAGGTCAATCTAAAGTCTGCGTTACCGAAGTCTGCTTTACTGAGATAAATTAAACTTAAATTAATTCATAATTTAAGTTGGTTTCAGTTTGAGATCTTCAAATTGATATTGTAGTGTTAGAAAACGGCATTGATAACAAATTGACTTTAACTTAAATACTTTAATCCGTTAGTCATTATTACATTTAAAATTATAATTCGACTTCAAACAGAACCTATTGTCAAAAACAATTGTGGTGCGTGACTTTTTTAAACTCTAAATATTTTCTAAATAACGAAATATGAAGTTATTAGTGGAGAAATTCCGTCTGGATGACAGCAGACTGACGCTCCTAAAATATACGACAGGTCCGGACCACTCGTAAATTTTGTTCGTATCTGAAAAAAATCGTAGGATACGAAAACATTGTTGAATGCCACAAATGATCCTAAATCACTCGTACGCACAGTTTAAGAACAAATCTGTGCGTACGAATGGTTCGTGCATGAGGGCCATTGTAAGTGACCGAGTTAATCATGCTAACAATTGGTCTTAAAGGTACACCTTGATTGTGAATTTTAGGTAAACCATACAGACTAGATGTGGCATCCCCTGGGTGCAGTCTGTGGTACAGAATACGGTCAATAGCCTTGTCCTGCTCCAAATTTTTCAGGCAATCTATCAACTTTTTCTTGTAACCACTTCCTGGATCTCTTTTCAGCGGTTCATAAGTGGTTAAGTCACTTAGGAGTGACAACTTTCTCATGATAGTCTTCCTTTGTCTGCTGGGAGAATTATTATGTTTTTGTCCTTGCTAAGAGTGGTGAGTGCATCCCTCTCTTCTCTAGTTGCAACATGTCCTGTTGCTACTGGTGTTGGAAGGTGGTGGTTTGGCATTACTGAGACAGGCTGAAACTTTGATTCTGAGTTGTTCTGCTTCAAACTCTTTAATTTTGTTGTTACGGATGGCTGACTCAGTGGCTGTGATCATCTCTACCAGCGGAATTCTAGTTGGTGCAACTGCAAAGTTAAGTCCCCTGGCAAGAATCTCTGTCTCCGGTTGGGTGAGCTGTCTGTCAGATAAATTCTTCACCCACTTTTCTGTTTCCCTGGCATGTAACTGTGTACCGGAGTGTTGTCTTACACTGAATGTGTTGTTATTGGAATTGTGACCGTCAACACCATCACAATTCCAATAACAACACATTGGGCCTCATGCACGAACCGTTCTTACGCACAGATTTGTTCTTATACTGTGCGTACGAGTGATTTAGGACCATTTGTGGCATCCAACAATGTTTTCGTATCCTAGGATTTTTTTCAGATACGAACAAAATTTACGTGTGGTCCCGACCTGTCGTATATTTTAGGAGCGTCAGTCTGCTGTCATCCAGACGGCCTTTTCTCCACTAATAACTTTACATTTCGTTATTTAGAAAATATTTTGAGTTTAAAAACAATTAAATGCAACCACACATATTGGTCTAATTAAAGCGGCTTCAACACCCCCCCCCACGTCCACCACCGTGCGCCACCCGCGCGTGGCCCCCCCGCGCCACTCATGTCGACCACCGTGTGCCACGCAACGCGCACCCCCGCGCCACCACGCAACGCGCACCCCCGCGCCACCACGCCACGCGCACCC
>JBBPBX010099675.1:0-12492 GCA_038048925.1 Garcialebias charrua | reverse complement strand
AGTTTTTGTGTGTGAATAAGTCCAGTTTTTCTGCGGGAAAGCTTTTGCTTACGAGATCAGTCCAGTTCTGCTTGGGGGAAAGCTTTTGTCTGTGGAATAAGTTCATTTCATTCTGGGGGAGAGCTTTTGTTCAAGTCTTTTTCTTCTGTGAGTTTCTGTGCGGGTCTTTTTCTTCTTGGGGAGAGCTTTTTGTGCGCCCTGTGGGCGGAGGGCATCATTCACTTCTTCAGACAGTGTGGTGTCATGTAGTCTTGTCCAGCTGCCTGTTCCTGGGTGTTTAGTCCATTCAGGCATGAATTGCGGGCACAGTAGCAGGTCGCAATTCTGAATTGTGTGTGTCATAGGGTATAGTCAAGCCACATGTCCTGACAAAGTGGAGAACTTTGCTCTGACCAGATCCATCTCAAAATCTGGCTCAGCGATTGCTCCAAACTTCTTTTTCAGGGGAGCACCGGTCACTCAGATGTAACAGCTGCTGCTCTTTCTCTCGAGAAGGTGACGCGTCCTTTCCACCACCTGTTGGGGTCCCGTTCACCCTCGTTTTTCAGCCGTCCCTAGCAGGACCTCGTTTCAAGGCGGGATTCACTGGCATCACTGGCAACTCCTCCTGAAGGAGTTCCGGAAACCTGTAGTCTTTTGAGAGGAGAACTGGACACCAAAAACTTGCAAATTGTCAAATAAAACTAAGGCCTTTGGATCCCATGAGCCATTTGTGGTCTGGGGAAGGTCAAACTGTGGGTAACTCCTTAGTGAGTCAAATCTGTTAACTTAAACTAAATTCTGTAATTGGCTATAATAATAATTGTTTCTTTAAACTTAAAATAAAATTCCATTCTTACTATCTAAAACATTTGTATTTAATGGCAAAAAACAACAACAACAAATGATTTCATTCTTCAGTGAAAATGAGTAATCACTCACTTTGATTCGAGGTTAGTTTTTAATTAGTAAGTTGTTCTTAATTAGCATGATCATTGTAGCAGGAGACAGGAGACGATTTATACTCACTTAAAATACTTTACCTTTTTCATAGTCTGTGGAAAAAGTCTAAACATACATACAGACATAGACAGACATATACGTATAGACAGACATACAGCCGTATAGACAGACATACAGCCATAAACATATATACAAAGGTGGGCACCGCTAATTAAAAAATTAGTTCCACAATTTCTAAAACGCTTATTAATTTTTTTAGGTCCACAATTTCAAATGCACCAATGCCTCATCAATATTAGGGGAAGCTAATCTAATCCGCTATTTATATTCAACAATTTGTAGCCAGCATATTTGCACCACACTGCCAACTACAGGCGTATAAACTAATATACACCTTACCTTACCCTACCTTTTAACAGCGATTCGCGCCGGGTGTCATCTATTAAAATACAACTTTCACTCAGGGTCCAAAATTTTAAAAGTTGTTTAATGTGTGGAATGCTTTTCGACTGCTTCTTTGTCCTTTTTTTGTTTGTTTATTGTAGATTTTTCATTAAAAATGCATCGATAAAGTTATTTTTAACTGTTTTCTGGAAAACTGAAGTGCCCTGCAATGCATTATGGGTATACAGACGACGAAAGCAATGCAAGGAGGAAGGAGCCAAAACTTCACATACTGTGTTGCTCCATTTGACCACTAGATGTCTGTCTTTATCAGCATAACTTTAAATAATTTATTTTCATTCAACTTGACCGGTGCTGTTGACAAACAGGGTGCCGGCGGAAATTGTACTACTGTTAGTCGAAGACGCCGAGGAGGAAAACGTGTCAGGAGACAGAGGGAGAGGAGGAAAGTGAAGAATGTAGGACTGAGGGTTGCAACTCTAAATGTGGGGACAATGACAGGCAAAGGTAGAGAGCTGGCTGACATGATGCAGAGAAGAAAGGTAGATGTTTTATGTGTCCAAGAGACCAAGTGGAAGGGCAGCAAGGCTCGCAGTATTGGAGCAGGGTTTAAACTGTTTTACCATGGTGTGGATAGAAAGAGAAATGGAGTAGGGGTGGTCCTGAAGGAGGAGTTGGCAAAGAATGTAGTAGAGGTGAAGAGAGTGTCAGATAGGGTGATGTGTCTAAAGGTAGAAGTAGAAGGTCTGATGCTAAACATAGTAAGTGGTTATGCTCCACAGGTTGGATGTGATGAGGAGGAGAAAGATAAATTTTGGAAAGATTTGGATGAAGTGATAGAGAGTATTCCCAGGGAGGAAAGAGTGGTGATTGGAGCAGACCTGAATGGACATGTTGGTGAAGGAAACAGAGGGGATGAGGAAGTGATGGGTAGGTTTGGTGTCAAGGAAAGAAACCAGGAAGGACAGATGGTGGTGGATTTTGCCAAGAGAATGGAAATGGCTATAGTCAATACCTATTTCCAAAAGAGGGAGGAACATAGAGTGACCTATAAGAGTGGAGGAAGGAGTACGCAGATCGACTACATTCTGTGTAGAAGAGGAAACCTGAAGGAGATTGGAGACTGTAAGGTTGTGGCAGGGGAGAGTGTGGCCAGACAGCATCGGATGGTTGTGTGTAGAATGACTGTTGTTGCGAAGAAGAGAAAAAGAGTAAAATCAGAGAAGAAGACCAAATGGTGGAAGCTAAAGAAGGAAGAATGTTGTGAGAAATTCAGAGACGAGCTGTTAAAGGCTCTGGGTGGTAAGAAAGAGCTTCCAAGTGACTGGGCTACTACAGCAACAGTAATTAGAGAGACAGGTAGGAAGGTACTTGGTGTGTCATCTGGACAGAGAATGGATGATAAGGAAACCTGGTGGTGGAATAGTGAAGTGCAGGACGCCATTCAAAGAAAGAGATTAGCCAAGAAGAAATATGACAGTGAGAGGACTGAAGAGAGGAGACAGGAATATAAGGAGATGGGACATAGAGCAAAGAGGGAAGTAGCTAAGGCAAAGCAGAGGGCGTACAATGAGTTATATGGGAGACTGGACACTAAAGAGGGCGAGAAGGACTTGTACCGATTGGCAAGACAGAGGGATCAGGCTGGAAAGGATGTGCAGCAGGTTAGGCTTATTAAAGATGGGAATGGGAATGTTCTAACAAGTGAGGAGTGTGTGATGGGAAGATGGAAGGATTACTTTGAGGAGCTAATGAATGAAGAGAATGAAAGAGAAAGAAGAGTGGAGGTAATAGAAACGGTGGACCAGGAAGTGGGAAAGATTAGTGAGGGTGAAGTCCGGAAAGCTCTGAAAAGAATGAAGAAGGGGAAGGCAGTAGGACCTGATGACATACCAGTGGAGGTTTGGAAATGTCTCGGAGAGATGGCAGTGAGGTTTTTGACTCAAATATTTAATGGAATATTTGAGGGTGAGAAAATGCCTGAGGAATGGAGAAGAAGTGTGCTGGTTCCCATTTTTAAGAACAAGGGTGATGTACAGAGTTGTAGCAACTACAGGGGAATTAAGTTGATGAGCCACACAATGAAGATCTGGGAGAGAGTTGTGGAAGCAAGACTTAGACAAGATGTAACTATCTGTGAGCAGCAGTATGGTTTCATGCCAAGAAAGAGCACCACAGATGCCATCTTTGCTTTGAGGATGTTGATAGAGAAGTACAGAGAGGGTCAGAAAGAACTCCATTGTGTGTTTGTGGATTTAGAAAAAGCATATGACAGGGTACCAAGAGAAGAGGTGTGGTATTGCATGAGGAAATCTGGAGTGGCAGAAAAGTATGTTAGACTGGTACAGGACATGTATGAGGACAGCAGGACAGTGGTGAGATGTGCTGTGGGTGTGACAGATAGCTTCAAGGTGGAGGTGGGATTGCATCAAGGATCGGCTCTGAGCCCCTTCTTGTTTGCTCTGGTGATGGACCGACTAACAGATGAGGTCAGGCAGGAATCCCCATGGACTATGATGTTTGCAGATGACATTGTGATCTGTGGTGAGAACAGGGAACAAGTGGAAGAGAACTTGGAGAGGTGGAGGTATGCTCTTGAAAGAAGAGGAATGAAAGTCAGTCGTAGTAAGACAGAGTACATGTGTGTGAATGAGAGGGAGGCCAGTGGAACAGTGAGGCTACAAGGAGCAGAGGTCACAAAGGTGCAGGACTTCAAGTACTTGGGGTCCACTGTCCAGGAAAATGGGGAATGTGGTAAAGAGGTGAAAAAGAGAGTCCAGGCAGGATGGAGTGGATGGAGAAAAGTTTCAGGAGTGATTTGTGACAAAAAGGTGTCAGCAAAGGTCAAAGGAAAAGTTTACAAGACAGTGGTGAGACCAGCTATGTTGTATGGTCTGGAGACAGTGGCATTGACAAAAAGACAGGAGAAAGAACTGGAAGTGGCAGAAATGAAGATGCTGAGGTTCTCCTTAGGAGTGACAAGGATGGATAAGATCAGGAATGAGATCATCAGAGGTACAGCACATGTTGAACAACTGGGAGATAAAGTTAGGGAGGCCAGACTGAGATGGTTTGGACATGTCCAGAGGAGGGACAGTGGGTATATTGGTAGAAGGATGTTAGAAATGCAGCTGCCAGGAAAAAGACAAAGAGGGAGACCAAAGAGGAGATATATGGATGCAGTTAGAGAGGACATGGAGGTAGTTGGAGTGAGGACAGAGGATGCAGAGGACAGAGTGAGGTGGAGGAGGATGACTCGCTGTGGCGACCCCTGAAAAGGGAAAAGCCGAAAGAAGAAGAAGAAGAAGAAGATTTTCATTCAACTTGACCTGTATTTTATTATTTTATTTAACTCATTGGAAGGAAGCTGACATATTTTTAAATAATTTCTGCCTCTGACTCCAATCATTTATGATGTTAAAAAATGCTTTCAGTGAATTCAGTTTCAGTTTATTATTTAATGATTAATTTTTTATTACTTGGAAATAAATTTGTTAAGACATGTAAATAGTTATAGTATAAAATTCACAGTAAATCTTTTTAAAGGGCCGTATACAGTACAGCTGAGTCAGTACACTGACTGCATTTATCACGTCTAATGTCAGCTTGTTCTGCATTTTTTTTAAGTACAGTATTTGAAACAGCAGTGAAAACAAATTTTGTGTGGAGGAACACTCGTTTATTTGCAATAATAATCAAACAAGTAAATCTACATGCAGATAGAACTTCAACTTACATGTGTCATTTTAAAACCAAATACAATGAATACACTAGTATATATGCCGTAAAGTTTCATAAAAATACACAAATAGAGCAAAATTATATAATGTGCATTGTGCAGAAATGAAGACTTCATCCCAGTCTAAGGAAAGCTGGAGCAGATACTGCTGGCATGGAGGCAAGGTGGAGAATTCTCATGCACATAATAATAAAAGCATCTGCCACGTCTAAAATGCTTTAATAAAACACAGTCAGTGAAATAATCAATAATCAGTTAAGTAATAAGTTTGTTACTGCTCAATAATTACTGAAAGACGCCGGACAAAGTAAGAAAAGTTGATTTTTGTGTTCTGTTGCGTCAGTCTCTGCTCAAACTGACTGTCAACGAGCTGCTTCTTTAACTACAGCTGCGGGAACCACGTGACCGCCTCCAGCGTAGACTCAAGACTCAACCTGAAGCTCCCGGGAGGGGGCGGGACAGGACTGATGGCTGCCCCAGTGAGCTTTTGGAAAAAGAGGTGGACAGAGCTCCAGCGTTTAAACTTCTTCTTTCTTTTTTAAAAGGAGCTCCTATTTTAAAGTAAAATAAATCAATACATACAAAATTTTAGTCTTTGGATTACAAACGTTTTTGCTGGGATAGGAGTTGTAACCATTGTCTTCCTGGTATGTAAGCAGACACAAAGCATTGTGGGATCAGAACCGTCACTGAAAGAGACTGGCAGTAAGGCTATATCCTCTCATTATTTCTGTGTGTAAGTGAGGGGCGCTGTTGGATAAATCATCCATGGTGTGAAACAGTTACAGTTAAACCCTCAGTTGTTCAAGAAAATGAAGCCTTTCAAATATATTGCTATTAGCGGTGCTGAATTTTAAACTTAGAAAGCACAAATCCGCTCATAAATTATGCAAATTAGTCAAACCGCTGTTACGCTGACAATAATGTTAGGTCCGCTGTAAGCGGATTAGCGAATTAGCGTTACATAGCGTTCATGTGTCCACCTTTGCATATATATATATAGACATACAGTGCTGTAGTAATAAAGAATTTACAATACAAACATGTGGTTCATGTTCTCAAAATAAGTCCAGTCTATAGTCAGGGTCAGTCGTGTTTTAAAAATATAGAACCACCACATTTCAAAATCAACCTTTCAAATCAACCTTTTGAATAGATCCAAACTCCAGGGCGTCCCCCATCGTTTTTCTCTTTGGATCTGTTAAAAATAAATACCTGTTTATCAAATGACATATATAGTACCTGTTTATTAAACAACATATACCAAAGCAATGTGGTTTGTAGGTTTATCTGATTTATCCTACAGTACAACGTGTCAATTTTTCATTCTTCTTAAATTATTCTTTGAATGGCTACGCTGTTGAATATAAAAAATCTAAAAAGTTATTTTTGTATAACTGATGAACTAATCAATGAATGAGCTGTTTCCTTTTATGAGCCATCTTCAATGTTATTAGTGATATATTCTTTATTATTATTAGTTATTTCTAGGAACACTTCCTAATATTCCCTTATTGCATTATTATATATCGCCACTGAGTGTCAGGCAGGCTCCCTCACTCACAGTCTTTAAGTCTTGATTAAAAACCCACTTTTATTCTTTCAACTTTAACATGATGTGATTTGTTTTGATCCTCTCTGTAATATACACTGTTCACTATTTTAGCTAGTTTCTGTTGCTTTTTCTATATAATTTGTTTTCGTTTTTTTTTTTTTTTTTTTTCCTGTCTGCTTGGCTTGTTTCTATCGTACAGCACCTTGGTTGGCCCGCGTCAGCCTAAGTGCTCTATAAATAAAGTGGTATGGTATAAATAACAATCTAAGATTTAAAGCATAAAGCTATAAAAATTGTTTTAACAATAATTCCCTTGTGGCAAACCAGACCAACCAAAATGCACTCCCGTCAAGGACAATCTGCTATCCTTCCTTCAGCTCCACAAAACATTGAATGTCTGTGGAGACACAATTTTAATCTGCAAAAAACAAAAAATATAAATATTTACTTGTTTCAGGGTTATGAGCTGGGATCATTATCTCTGTTTCATCACGGAGTTACAGGAAGCGGAAAAATAAGTCGTCAGACCCACATAAGTACAATATAAACTACAAATTCTGTGGCCTTGCTTGTCTAGCAGGCCATATCATGAGAATGTGTTTCATTAAATAAAATTAATCATAGCAGACTGCAGTTTTGAAACACGATACCAGGATTATTGACAGATCTTCACAGATCCATACGGGGGGCATGACCTTTTGCTGGACAGTTGGCGTGGTTGACTTCAAGACCTGTTCTCTTTGTCTTTCTGGAGAACCTGTTCAGCTCCCTCTTGTCACAGCATCCAGTGAGATCTTTGCTTCTGGGTGAGATCTTTGTTTCTCATCAATCCTTCACACCCGGACTGCATATTCTGGTCATTTGTGTTTGATGACCTTGTTCTGACAGTTCTTTGTGAAAGTCTTTTGCTCGGATAAAAATCCAGTGCACCGCCCTCGTCCAGTGCCATAGTTTTTTAAGCCCCTCGAATGTTTATTTTGAGCAGGGCAGCCTGGGAGTCCAGTCATGGTGTTCTTGGTGAAGTCAGTGAGCCAGTTCTGGACATGCCCTTAATATTAAATCTGATCCGATCCAATCAATAACCACAGTAGTTTGTGATTCAAAAATTCAGACGCTGCATGTGTTCTTTGACATGACCCTATCTTAATATATGTATTACTAACTATGTGTTCTGCAAAGTGTCGTGAGGTCCTTCAGACTTACGTTTTCCGCTCCACAAACACCGTGAGGCCGCTTCTAAGAAAAAAAATGAGAAAATAGAAAAATGTAAAAATCCTTAACAAACCAGGTTCAAAGTAATCATGTTATTTCTATAAGCATTTACCTTGAATAGAGTCACCTCTGCAAGTCTGGTTTGCACAATGGAATTTAAAATGTTCATTACATAAAAGTGAATTTTCAACAGAGGCATCCTTTTAATCTGATCTGCATAACAGATCTAAAATCATTAATTTACGTATGAGTAAAATTGTCAATTTAACCTGAAACTAGAAATTTTACCACTTTTCAGTGGTTTACTTATCAAAAGTTAAAGCATGGGCTGGATGATTTTGCCCTGTGGTTCCAAGTTTCAATGTTTACAAGTCCAATTCTCACTTATTATAAACTGAGATCCAAATTATGTCCTAAATAGAAAAGTATTGATTATGTAGTGGACCTACCCAGGGTCAAATTAAGGTTTTTGAACTGTCCAGTGATGACCTTTACTGACCTCTCAGTAAAGCAAGACATTTACTACAAAATTATTCATTTAGCTATAATCTGATAACATAGTCACCAATAAGAGACTATTTCTATCTTTGATTTTAGGCTGATGTGATCAAAAGAATAACTTTTGTCATTTTCATGATGTGTGCTTTTAAGCTGTGTTATTCTGTGAGAGTTAAACTGTGTTTCACTGCTGTGTCAAAGGTGCAATCTCGGGTCACAGAGACTTCTTTTAATTTTGTTAATTCAAATGTTATCAAATGAATAATTTTATTTGTAAGAGCATCAGTACATTTTAATGTCAGATAAATCAAATACTCTGCTTAATTCAAAATGTTGTACATGGAGGATTTCTCCTCTCCTCTCGAACTTGCATGTGAAGATAAAAGGAACACTTTATCTCATTCATTTTAGCTTGAGCTCAGGACAATCTAGACACCCAAAGACTTTTGTTTTTGTCCTATTTAATAATCAAGCTATTATCATTAATAGGTCCCATATGTTATGCTCTGATGACGTTTGTTTATTCATACAACAGTGTTGGTAATGAGTTAAGAAAGTTCTAAATCTGCTGTATCATGAAACTGGCGTCTTAAACTAACTTTCTTATCCTTTCTGACATTTTTAATCTAACTTATGCCTCCTCTCAGTGGCTCCTGGCCTAACAGACCGAATGAGAAAGAGCTACGTCTTTCTAGGTCAAGTTAGCCTTAAAAGAGCTCTGACTTCCTGTTTTCCTAGAAGTCTGCTGGAGTAAGCCTCAAACTATGGTCTTCTCCAAAGAACTGATGATCGTCTAGTCACACGCTAAGGACACGTCATTCAGTTAAAAGATTTATAACATGCCTGTTATAAATCTATTTCAAGCCGTGAAAAGCTCTCTTTTATTGACATTCCTTTAAGGAACGTCTTATCTTGGAAACACCACCAGGAGCTGCCGTTACTTTCGGTTCGAGTCAAGGCGCACGTCTGGAGACGCTGAGAATGGTAAACGAACTGACCAAACTGGACCGAGGGAGACTGACCATCTTCACGAGGTAACAAGTCGTCAAATGCTTTGCCAAGGGTACCAACGTGTAGCTTTAATCGGCCGGAGAACTGCCATGTTTCTGGTTAAAACACATCAAGATAACTCCCTGACTCTTAACTTTTCTTCCTCCATAAATTTCTCCTCCTAAATCTTTCCCTCTCTATCTAAGCTGGAAACTATTTTAAGCTGAAATGCCCACAGACTAAATATGTTAACATCCAATATTTATGTCTGTTGTGTTAAATTTAAGTTTGCTGACGTATTAATTTGAAAGAAAGTGAAATCATGTCAATCAAGTGTAATGGTGTTAATTTAGTTGATTTATTTTAAATAAATGATAGTGTCTCTTTGACATATCAAACTAAGTTAACGTCTTTGTCACTTAATGGCTTTGTGTATTTATCCATCATAAAGATCACAGAAATATTGGGTAAACTGAAAAAGAACAGAATCCGTGAATTTACTATTCAATCTGAATAAGTAGATTAATTAAGGATAAAGAGGTCAGTATTAATATTGACCTCCTCATAATTCTTACAATTAAAATAAAAAATGTGTATTCAGTCAAGGCGTGTCTGTGAGTGGTACTTCCCGTTTTAATATTCCGTATTATTATTACTGTATACACAGCCCCAATCTGTTTGAAATAAAAACAACTCTTACTGCTGTCAAAGCGTATGCATTGTATGGTCAAACGATATGTTATTCTAATTCCCTTTCAAATTTACCAGACCTCTTTTTGCCATTAATGGTCATAATTTATGCAAATCAATATCAAAATTAGGTTTTAACAGTGAAATGTGTCTTTCACTCCTGGCGAGTTGGCTGGATTCTTGTGCGTATTTAACCTACTTGCTGAAAAGTTACTTCTAATAAAGCATTTTTATTATTAATCATTTCAGTCACATTATATAACTCTTTAAAGGAAACAGCTCTTAAAATCTACTTAACTGTGTAACAGCTCTTTAAAATTGATAAAACATTTTCAATGTATGCAAAAATCGTTTTAAAATGATGAATTTAAACTGAGCGTTTCAACTTACAATCTAGTCAAAAATCTATTTGACAAAAATATATATATATTTTTTTATTTATTTATTCTTTATAAGTGTCAAAGATTTATCAATTTAGTTAAACTTTTAAAAGACAGAATTTACCGGCAAGTCTGAAAATAAATTTTTGCTAAATTTGTCTAAGACTTGTTATCCTAAAATGCCTAAACTTAATTTTGATCTGATTATGGTTGTTAATTTAAATTAACAAGCTTATTATAAAAGTTTAAATAGTCAATAATTGTAATTCAATGCAGTATACCGGTAATACTTTCTCTACTTCCCATTTATTTTGCATTAAATCCAAATATATTCCGTGTTTTATCAACATCCTATGCGACTGCTATAAAAACATCCAGTTCCTCTCAACTTCACCTCGCAGTAACAGACTCTACTCAGAATCTGAAAACATGAACTGAACCTCTCTGGATGACCAAGATAAAACTGTTTTTGTTTCATGAATGTTACTTTTCTGTTCCCCTCAGATAATCACAGGTGACTGTGAGCATAGTTGCCAAGTCCGCTCATCATAAGCTACTCTGGGCTTTTTATTTTCTGTAGTCGCTTATTGTGGTTACTTGGGCTTACTTTGAACGTAAAGTCGCTTATTTGGGCTTGTTATACGTTATTCTTTATTCTTCGTCTAGAGTGACAAGACCACGCTAAAATTAGCTCCAATAAGTGGGGAAACATGGGGAAATAATATAATTAAAAAATGGGAGAAAAGGGTGCACACTTAGCATGGTTAGCTGTTCAATTCTTAGTTTATTTTTACTAAGTTGTACGCAGCTTTCATGAATGTCTATTGTTGTTATTGTCAATTGTTGTCATCACTCTTCATCTAAAATTCAGATCTCAAATGAGTCCCAGAGGTTTAATGGGATTAATCTGTATAAATATGCAAAATGTATCTTTATTTTTTAGAGTGGATATGTTTTTCAAAGTGTTTAGCATAATTTTTGCCGTTTGTATGCAACGCCATAATAAATGTATGTTTATACTGGTTAAAAACGGTCTTAGTTTTACACAATGGGGTGGGTTGCCAGTTGGGCTCGTTTTGGGCTTGTTTTGGGCTGGTCGCTTGCTTCTGTCGCGAGATCTGGCAACACTGTATCAAAGTTTTCAATGACAACAAGGCCTCCTGAATTCTTGCCTCGTCATCATTCGGCTTTTTCTACAGAACTATTTCGATAAAAATTGGTAAGCGAATTCTCAGTTTCTTTTTGCAGAGAAAACACAATTTAGAAACGTTTGGTTTCACAGTACAACGGCATTTGCACTGTTTTCGGACGGACGAAGCTTTTAGCTGGCGGCTCCGTTAGCATTAGCTTAGCTTTCATTTCCGACAAAAAAACGTAATTTGTGGATTATGTAAAATCGGATCTTTCGCCGTTAGATTTTCATGATAAAAACGGATCTGTCCGCTTGGTTCAGCGAAACAATTTGGAGTCTTTCTCGCTAAAATTTTATTAAATCGGACCGCTCGTGTAAGCGCCAGGCCTACTGTTAAAACGTCCGATTTTAACGTTGTTAAGCCTTTAAAACCTAAAATATTTGGATCAGAATTTTATAAACAAGATTGATCAAATTCTAAAGTCTTTATGTAGCATTCGGCTACATTCATGATTTAAAAAAAAGTATTTAAATATTTATTTTATATTTAACCATAAGTTTTTAGGTCCTGTATATCAGAGATGATTATGTAACCTTTTATAATATTTCTTAATATCAGGAAAAATACAATGGGAAATGTTTGCAGTCAATCCTTTCTCAGTCACGTTTTAAATGGAATGCTGAAGTAAGAAAGTAATAATTTGTATTTGTGTTTTCAGATCCACTTCAAGCAAGTCAATCAAATTTCTTGGTTTGTAAAATTATTTAAATAAAACTTACTTCTTAACATCAACTTTAGTTCTTGTGCCATCTTTATTTTATTTTTCTTTTATTTATGTATGTTTCATTAGTACTGCCTCTCTGTTAGCACAGTACTTTTCACGTAAGTAAATAAATATAAATCTTTACACAGACGGGGTGAAGGAGGGGGTGGGTGGAGGGGTGGAGA
>JBBPBX010099674.1:0-12492 GCA_038048925.1 Garcialebias charrua | reverse complement strand
TATTTCCCAATATAAGAAGCAGAGAAAGTGGATTACCAATTTGGAAGACGTACTTTTGTGAATAGATCCAGTGAATGTCCACGTCGTCTTGTGAGCGTCGACCCGAAGAGCAGGGTTGCCAGATCGCTAGACAAAAGAAGCGATCAGCTCCTTCAAAACAAGCACAACTAAGCGACTCAATGTCCACGAGAAGCGAAAATAAAAACCCGCCACAAGCGGCTGATCAAATTTGAAAGCGGCTCCAGGGAAAACAAGCCCAATGCCGCTGGAAATAAGCGGATTTGGCAACTATGGGCAAAAGACACAGTTGTTTCGTGTATAGCCTGAGCAGGGTTGCCAGGTGAGAAATGTAGGATTATCGTACACCCATTATAAACAAAATAATAAGTACTGTACTGTAGCGTCTAACAGGCACTCACAGCTTTGTGGCGTCAGTACTGGGGGGAACCATAGACAATACGCATTATTGTCTGGTGGTAATTAATGACCTCTACAGAAAGTCTTCTGTCACATTTAGAAAAGCAGGATTAGCTGGAATTCCAAGACGCCTTCAGGGTTAAAAAAAAAAAAAACTCCGACAGACAGTTGCGACAGGCTGATGAAAACCGATCACAACTACACGTTTACAGAATGGCGAAATTATTGTATTTTTGGCCTTTGTCGGGATTATTGATCGTACAGAGGGCAAAATTATCGTACAAATACGAAAATTATCGTACAGCTGGCAACATTGAGCCTGAGTATAATGGAGACCCCTGATGGACGAAAAAAGGTACTGCAGACAGGAGCATAATAATTTCTAGAAAAAACCAAAAACAGGTCGGAGTCACTTTATTTTTTAATTTAGTCATCCAGTTGGGTTATTCGTTCTGAAACATTTAATAAAAGTAAAGGGATGCAGGTACAGAGTTTAATAACTGTTTGGAGTCAGATGAATAAGAAGAAGAGGACAGATTGGGGTTTGAAGAATAAATAATAATAATAATAATAGTAATGAATTCAATTTATAACGCACTTTTCATTAATGGAAATCTCAAAGTGCTAAGGAGGGAGTAGCCCTCACAGACAGGTCTTAAATGAATACATATTTATAGATGTGGAAAATGGATTTAAAATTCATTCATTTCTAAATTTTGATGCACTTTTAACATGCAGGAAAGGGTTTTAACAGAACTGTTTTTTTGTATGTCCAGAAGCTCAGATTTAGCTTTTTTAGATTTCTCTACATGGATTATGGAGCATGCATCAGGGTATTTAACAAAACAGTTTGTTGAATAAATGTTTTAAAACGTGCAATCACTGATCATTTCTTTAATATGTAATGCACTTAAATGTTAAACTGAGTACAAATGTAAAAGGACAATTAATTTAATGTTAATATTTTTATAATTTCTTTATTCTTTGCACTAATATAAAGACAAAAGTGGACTTTTGGAATGAGTATTCTGGTCTGACCCCCTTGAGATCAGATTAAGCTGTATGCGGCCCCTAGATCAAAATGAGTTTGACACCCCTGGATTAATAGTTATATACCTGGAACAACAGGCCAAAATGAAAGAGCCCATATTTTTACTTTGAATAAATGAGCCACTGAGCTTAATAATTTCAAATTGTCAATTTAGGAGGGCATGAAAATATACACGATACATAAATAAATCCAACAAGAAGGCAGGTCTTAGGAGGCTCAAGGAATTTGCTAATTATCATAGACTGTATACTAGCAAGGGGGTCTTAGAAGACCGTAAATTATATTTTCTGAAATAAAAGTAGGCTACAGTATTTTTTGATTTCAGGGTTAAATTGATTATTTCACTTTTAGGTAAACTAATGTTTTGGATCTGTTGTGCAGATCAGATTAAAAGATGCCTCCGTCGAAGGTTCCATAATAAAGATTGTTAACAGAAAATTAATTTGATCCTGGTCTGTTAATGATTTTTTTAAATTTTTTAGTTTTTCAATTTTTTAAATAGCCTCATTGAACAGTGTTGATGGAACAAGAGTGAGTCTTATGAATCCCACCTCATCTATACAGAACACATAATGGTAAATATGCATTAAGATAGGCCTCTGTCAAAACACATGCAGCATCTGACTTTTGAATCTCAGCTACTGTGGTTATTGATCAGATCGGATCAGATTTAATATGAAGGTGTGTCCAGAAACTGAAGAACAAACTCATATGCAACCTTGCTCAAAGAACTTTGAGGGGCATACGCAAGGAACGACTGAAAACAACAAAGGCACCGAAAGAACAAAAGACTGTCCACAAAAACTTTCAGCCGAGCAGAGGCAAAGACTTTCTCAAAGAACTGTCGAAACATGGTCATCAGACACAAATGGCCAGGATATACGGTCCGGATTTGGGGGTCCGGACGAGAATCAGAACCCAGTGAACGTCTCACTGGGGGCTGGAACAAGAGAAAGCTGAACACGTTCTCCAAACAGACAAGAGAACAAATGGTCCTGAAGTCACTCATACCAGCAAAGGCCACACCCCATATTGATCTGTGAGGATCTGTCGTTGATCTTAGTGGCCGGGATCAAAACTACAGCTGCTATGATAAATTTTTAATGAAACACATAGGCACATTAGGGCCTGCTAGCGCGGGCCTCATGATTCTCAGTTATACTATGCTCAGGTGGATCTGACGACTTGCTTTTTCTGGTTCTTGTAACTGTGGTGAAGCTGAAGGGGAGCAAGGGAAATGATCCTAGCTCCTGGCCCCAAAACGAGTTAACTTTTATATTTTTGTTTTTGCAGTTATCCTTGGCGGAGTGCATGTTGGGATTCTGATGTGTCACAAGGGGTACATTTTGGTAAATGATTATAATTTTAAAGAAAATGAGATGATATCGTAGATTACTGTTAGCTATATGGTTGTGAAAACCAAATTACTGGTGGCAATAGGCAGAGGTTTAGGAAACATCTGACACTAGTGCTAAGGTTAAAGGATGGTAAATTTAGACACAATTTCCAATTTATTAACCAAATAACTTTGGCATAATTGAAACAAGGTAGAGTTTTGTTTCAAAAGGGGGTTAAGAGGTTGACAGATGTTTCTAAAAATAGAAAGGTTGAAATTGGTCCCTAGAAATAACTAGATTGTAAATGTTTCCTAGAAACAACTAGGCCGAAAATGTTCCTAGAAATAACTAATTAACTAAAAGATGGTAAATACATTTTAGTATACAAAGAATAATAAGGATAACTGATAAATTGGCGTTATAAACAAAGTTCACTTGCGTTGATATTGAGGCGGCATCAGTCTTGAACGTTTTTTAATCATGTCATGGAGGAAGGAGTATTGATGCAAGCATATTTCAAATGAGCAATTAACAACACTGTTTTTTCCCCTCTGTGAAATGTGTGTGAAGCAGGAGGGGGACGCCCCTTGGAAATGTTTCCTGGCCTGCAGGCTCAAAACCACTCAAACCTGAAGTGGACCTGATCAGAGGGATATGGTGGTTCTGTAGATTTATAGCCATTGACTTGACTAGACGACATGTGACTTATTGACTTAGGGAAAATGTGTATAGAACCACAGGTGTACAATGTTTTGTGAATTATGCTCTGCCGCCGCTTGCTATGTTATTTTTTAATTATGCTCTGCCGCCGCTTGTGATGTTATTTTTATGTGTGTAATTTCTGCTATAAGCTGAGTGAAAAGGTACAGTATTTTTTGTAAGTATGAACCGCCTTAAAACTACTCATAATTAACCCTAATGAAGATTAAGCCTCTTCCAAACCAACTAACATGCATGATTCATTCTTTGGACTACTGATTTATAATTGATTGGGTGTTGTTTGCTGTGGCACATTCTGTTTATGATAGGTGGTTCCTGGAAATGCTCCAGCTGAGGGAGTTTTCTCAACGGAGTCCAGGGGAGGCAAGACCAGACAGCCCTGGTCAAGTACGGACCCGTGTGGGGTCGCTGAACGCACACCACAGGCAGTGCGTGTCAATGCCAGGGGATCCACACGGTTCAGTGTGCTCCAACCCGTGAACCAGGAAGGAGCTAAAGGATTGGGCTGGACAACAAGAGGAGCTCGCATTCGAACTCTTGTGCCTTGGTAGACGAAAGTAGCCGAGTAAGTTGCGTGCGAGGCTCAGAAGGACTCTGTTTAATGGAGCCACTCGGTACTGGAACATGCACACATAGAACAGACACCTAAAACGATAAAAACACTACATATTAGAGTCTCACATTACACGAAGAAAACTCGGGAACATAGGAGGACATTCCCGAGCACCCAAGGGGAATGCCCCTGAGTACGTGTAAAAAGTATATTAATGTTTCTGTGATGATGATATAAATCTTGTGTTCTTTCTCTATTTTTGTGTGTTCAAGGGAGACAACTGCCTTACTGCTGGAGGATGAATTTGGGAACTCAAGGTTCATAATTCTGCAATATCCTAAGCGCTTACTATTAATATTGTTCATAGTTTGCATATATTTCCTTATATTCTACAATTTGCATATTAATAAATTCATTCGGGTCTGGACGACCCACTGGACGATTGACTAGTAAAGATCTTCGGTCCTTGGAAACAGGTGTTCGTATCTATAATGGTATCATTGGCTATTCTCTTAGGCATACTTATAACTTGCGGGTGCTGCTACGTGCATTGGTTAAGGTCTTTGACGGTTAGACTTATCACGTCCACTCTGGAAAAACGGGATCCCTGAGGTGATGAGACAACTGTTTTTGTTAAAAAAAAAAAACTATAACTTGGAGGATTTTGAAAAGAACTGATTGAATATTGTGAATATATGCGTTTTAGCTGCGGTATCAGGTGTGTGATTTTATTTCTTTTGGGATGGACCTCAGCAGAATGAGGTCCAAAGGGGGATTGTTGTGAAATAAACATATATTTTTCTTCGTGTTTTATATTTATTTTGAAGGAGTTTTTCATATGGTGTTCAAATTATCAGTTTCTTTTGCAGAGTGATAAAGATTTACTAAAGGACACAGGCAGATCTGTTCTGGTGAGGCTGGGGGATGATAATATAGCTGGCGCCTCTTTGTCCTGTCAGTTTTACGACTTTGTAGAATATATGACTTGGGGAGACCACTCGAGCAAGCTGGGGGGAGGCAGTGGTATTTGGGACGGCAGGCTCTGAGGCAGGGCCCCCACAGAAGGGTATAAAAGGTTCCCATCCTCCAACAGCAAGGCAGAGAAGTAGTCCACGGATCAGGTTGTATGTCTCTCTCCCCCCTCCTCTCTCCCTGTCTCTCTCTCCCCTCCTCCCTTCTTCTGTCGCTCTATCTCTGTCACTCACTCTCTGTCCACTTATTCTAATCCAATATAATGACTTTTGAAATAGAACAAATGTATTCTGTGACTTTTAACTTATGATTAATTAAACTGGTTTGGAACTTTAAGTGAGCGTCTGTCGTGTGTAAGTGTATCTCTCCTTCCTGTTCCAAAGTGAACCAAAAAACGAATTCTGGGACGGATAGTTTCATTACGTCAACATTGCTCAACAAGATTCTGTTGAACCCACCTCTGGATCTGAATGTTTGGGGTAATTTATATAGATTTAGTGCTGACTTTTTCTTATTTTTTCATTTACAGGTCAAATCTGGACTTCTGATGATCGTGAAGGAAAACGCAAAATAAGATTGTGAATAATTTATATCTGAAAAGGGGAAATGCACTTTACAATCACATGTTTCCACAGCTGTGATGGACAAGCAGAGAAACCTTACCATAACTGGTTTTACATTCCTCCCCTTTTCAGCAGATTAATTAATGTTGAATGAATGCTTAAAGATCCACTGACGTGATTTTTCTACTATTCATCAAATTGCTCAAAATATATATATATTATCATTTAAATATGTTAGTTTTTGCAAACAAAATGATAAATCACTTTAATTTTGCTTTAAAAGTGATTTTGAACTTCAAGCTGTGTTTAATCATGGGAAATCCGTTTACACCCGAACGCACCATCTGTGATGTCATGTGCAGAGTTGAGGCAGAGCTCTTGGCTTGTCACGGTATGAGCAGCTCACATAAAAGTAAGTCTGATACGGCATCAGATCTAAATTAGATCCTGCTGTTTCTTGTTCCATCACCCAAACTATTTTCTGCTTCCCAAAATGAAGACAAATAGCTTAAATCTTCACATAGATTGCTAAATTAGTCAGGTTTTAAAATGTCTGCTATTGAAGAGACTGGAGCCCTCTGCCTCTCACTCTGCACATTACATCACAGTTGGTGCGTTCAGGTGTAAACGGATTTCCCATGATTAAAGGTTCAGTATGCAGTTTCTGTAGAACTGCAGCAGTTAGAAATATTTTCAACAGGCAAAGCATTCTGATCCCTCCCCCTCAGAGCCATATGTGGCTCTGCCCCCTTGTGGTCTGTTGAATTTCAAATTCAAGCTCTGTTTTTATTGGCTGATTCAAATTCAAGCTCTGTTTTTATTGGCTGGTTACAAACTCTGTTTTTATTGGCTGGAAAATGGCGGGTCACCTTTTCTTTTTAGAAATGCTTATTTACCACCTGGAGAAGCAAGGGGACAATATTTTTTTTAATTTTTTTTCAGAGATTACCTGGCTAACATCAGTCTGTCAGGAGGTAGTGACAGAGTGAAGAAATATGTTCATAAAAAAAGCTACATACTGCAGCTTTAAACACGGCTTGAAGTTCAAAATCACTTTTAAAGCAAAATTAAAGTGATTTATCATTTTGTTTGCAAAAATTAACATATTTAAATGATAATATATATATATTTTGAGCAATTTGATGAATAGTAGAAAAATCACGTCAGTGGATCTTTAATGTTACAGTGTAAACAATGATGGGAAGATCTATTTCCCTGCACCATTTTTTTATCTTACAGGTTAACAGGTGGAACATGCAGCAGAGCAGAACTAATCACATTAACTAACAAACTAACCAACTAATCACTAATATATGCCAAGGTTTTCTCATTATTTGTTGAAACCTCTCAATTGTTGTTTACACCATATGTTGAAAGGATACATATGGTTATTCTTACGCCTGTGAAGTATGACTAACGATAATTAGAAATGTTTTAGAGGATACATTTTAGCTGCACCTTGTTAAGAAGTATCAGAGTAGCCTAGCGGTGAATTTTACTGGTAGGAAATGTTTATGGTAGAACATTCCGGTACTGAGAGAATAATATATATATAGGAAATGGATGTGAATAAGATAATTGAGTTTGACAGGTTATGGAAGGATTTTTGTGTTTTCTGTTCTGATCAGATTAATCATAGATTAAGTGTTACTTTCCTGAATGTGGTCTTAGCCCTTATCACAGACATCTCTGAATAAGAGTAGTTGAGCTTTTCTCAGATATCGGATTAGTTAACAGAGTAGTGTAGGGCTTTTCTCCTCACAGGTGTCTATGATGAAGAAGATGAAGAGGCCTGACACCAGTTCTTTGCTAAGGTTAACACATACCAGAAATGGAGCAGAGTATATGCAATGTTTTGAAGTTTGTTAAGAGTTGATAAATCAATTTTTGGGAAATTTAAGTTTTTTTTGAGAAAGTATTGGATTTATAAAGTCAAATTAAAGTCCAGTTGTTTTTTATTGAACGCCTTTTTAAAGGTATTGAATTTAACTTCATTATTCCTGCATATACCCTGTAGAGGCGTGTTTGTTGATAGGAGGGACAGTCCGCCCGGTTTTTTCTTGTTTTTATTTTTATTTGTTGGTCTTTGCATCTATTTTTGTCTTCTTTGTTTTTGTCTGTTTTATTCTTGTTCATTGTTTTTGTTTGTTTTGTCTTGTTTCTATTTGTTTGTTACATTTGTTTTATTCTTTGTTTTTGTCTGTTTTTTGTTTGTTTGTTCTGATCTTATTCTGTTTGGTTTTTATTACCATTTAGTATTGATGATTATTTTATATGAGGGTTTTATATTCTGGGTGGGTAACTTAGATGTAATATTGCTGTGGGTGGGAATGTTAGAGATTTCCAATGTGTGTCCAGTTTTTAATTGCATTCTCACATAGAACATATAGGATTTTGTTGACATGATGTTTGTCATGTCAAAAGGGGAATTTAAATATATTTCTATCAGTATTACATTACACCCATTATGTTCCATTATTTGTACTGTATTCATTTAATTCTGCCTTATAATGTGAAATGTGACACAAGGCAGAACGTTTTTCTCTCTGGCTTTGTTTTCACTAGGGAACAGTTGCACGCCTGCACAATTTAACACACCCAACATTTGATGTTTACATTGAAGCTGATAGTTTGTTGACAGAAAGGAGGGTCACGTGGTAGTGTAGGTGGTTCTAGGGCGGTCCCGAAGCAGTCCAAGGCGGTTCCAGGTTCCAGGAGGCGGTGACGACATCCGGGGTTTTATAACCGTGGCCCTGCCTTTGAAGATGTGTGTGTGGATTTGTGCTCAGTGAGAGGTCTGTTGTTGCTGTAAGGTTTATTCTTATTATGTACAATAAACCTGCATAAAATTTGCACATTCGTTTCAGAACTTCCTTCAACCTTTTGAATTCGCAACAGTTTTTTACAGCACAGACAAAGCATACAAAATACTGTACAGTATAAATCTCTTCCTGAACATTTCTCAGCCATAATCTGCAAATGAGTTCAACCATGAAACATGAACACTTCTCTTTGAGCAGGAGCTGTTAACATCAAAATCCAGCAAATCAGCAGGAACTCCCATCCATTCATCCATCCATCCATCCATCCAGCAGCAGCAGCAGCACCAGCTTATTGACATGAATCAGCACCAAATCAGCCGAAAATCACATCCATGCAACCATCATGTTTTTGAAACCAGTGCAGTCCATGTGGTGTTTGTGTTTGTGTGCAGTCCATGTGGTGTTTGTGTTTGTGTGCAGTCCATGTGCATGAAAAAGTCCATGAACTCTAAAAAAAGCTAGAAGCAGCAGAAAAAGGAAACAAGGAAACAAAATGTCCTTACTTTGACTGAAGTGTAGGTAGCCACTGATGTTTTTCTCAAGTTCAAACCTGGATCAGATGGAACTGCTTAGCCAGTGCTCAACCATGAATGATGGGAGCATTTTAGGCCAGGTGTGGGCTCAGTGGTGTGGTCCTGATGTGAGCAGTTCTGTCCATCAGAACAGGTGTTTTTTTGTTTGTTTTTGCAGCAGTCATACATGCAGAAGGTGTTGACACAGGTGATGGATGGAGGCAGATGGAAGGACACCAGAGACAGGCAGGACTGATGTCCTGGACGACAGAGGCAGGACAGAGTGGACACACGTCCATCCATGAGGAAAGTCCACGATGTGAGCTGTGAAGAAATAACAACAACACAAAAGTGAAAGACTATTATTGAAAGACTATTGAAAGACTGTTCAGTACAGCAGGACAGATTCTCTCTCCCTAAAGAGCCAGACATGGACTCAAAAACTTTGAAAACCAACTTCTTCTGAACTTGAACAAGAAATTCTTGCTGCAATATTAAAATGTGTCAGTTCATGGGATGTTAGGAGACAAGAGATTTCTCCAAATGTCTCGACACTCAGGTCCAAGTTTTGAAAATGTTGTCAGGAATTTAAAGTATTGTTCATTGTTGATCCATTACAACAGTGTTTTTCAACCACTGTGCCTAGGCACACTAGTGTGCTGCGAGTGATCGTCAGGTGTGCCTTGGAAATTATCAAAAAAGTCCCCCCCCCACCCCTTTCCACAACCTCTTTAAATTTAAGACCACATTGTTGTGGTACTGTTCGGGTGTATTTTTGAAGACATGTTAAGTGCAATTTGAAATAAGAAATATAAAATATGATAAAAATACATTTTTGTGTTTATTTCATTCCTATTCAAGATACTTTGATAAGAATGACTATATATTTAGTATAGGTGGATACAGTGTATCTACTGTATGTTTACAATTTTGGTTGGTGGTGTGCCTCGGGATTTTTTTCAATGAAAACACTGTGCCTTGGCTCAAAAAAGGTTGAAAAACACTGCATTACAAGATTGACTAGACAATATTTTAACTAGAGTTGATGACAAACGAGTTGAAGTGATCTATTCCTTTGTTAGTTGTGTCTAATGCTCCTTTTTTCAAACAGACAACTTTTACTTAAATGTGTTTACTGCAGTTAAAATGACACATTGGTTTTATTTTGTGTTAAATAAAAACTTTCAATTGTATAATCATTCCTCTTTCTTATTTTGCTTAATGGTATTTAACTCATCACTGAAATTCTGACACACAGAATCAAAAGTCCAAGTGTGAACTGTGTCACAGAGTAAACACAATAAAAACATGCATTATCTGCAGCATTGTTCATTAAAATGGCTCAACACTATTAATGTATTACAGAAAATATGCATACAGTACGCACACTTAATGGTATTGTAGACCATTGCATTAGTTAATACATTCAGCAAGTACTTTTACTTTAATACTTTAAGTATTTTTAAAAGCAAGTACTTATTTACTTTTACTTAAGTAAAAATATTAATATGGTACTTCTACTTTTACTAGAGTAAATTTTTGTCTGTTTATTTGTACTTTTACTTAAGTACAGTGTTTGAGTACTTTCTCCACCACTGGTATTATTACAGTATTTGGGTACCGTGCGGTGGCGAATCCACTTCTCAGAAACATCCAGGCTGGACCAGAGGATCCCCTCATCATCACCTCCTGCCATGTCCTCCTGTACAGTGGAAGAAAAATGTTTAAGGGCTGCTACAAACAGGTTCATAAAACCATCTTTGTTGGTAAATGCAAATGCTTATTGTCAATTACCATGTGACGTGTGCTGCTGACCACTTGACCAGGTCACCCTTGTAAAAGAGATCTCCATCTCAACGGACTCTACCTGGAAAAATAAAGGTGATTGATTGATATAGCAGACATCTGGTGAATATAAAAGTTTATATTGTCTGATATTTAACAGGTTTGACTTCAGCTCAACTTTTGTACACAAGCTTGAGTTAAAAACATGAACATCTGATAATCATAACATTAACACATGAACATCTGATATTCATAATATTAACACAACACATGAACATCTGATAATCATAACATTAACACACAACAACTGACAATCATTATATTAACACACGAACATCTGATAATCAAAATATTAATACATAAACACCTGATAGTCATAATATTAAACACATAACGTTTAGAAAACACTTTTGTAACATCTAGTTGAGAGCCATATCAGTCAGGAATAGTAATAAGCATTAGATAAAGAAACACCACAACGTTCATAAGCACAGCTAGTAGCTACTGTGTGACTGACATACGTACCACTCCTCTTTGTTTCAGGTTATCCTCTGCTCTCTCAATGTATACCAGATCGTCAGATTCTGAAGCTCCACTGTGGTTGTTTCTCACAGATGCCTGGTTGTCCATTCTGAGTCCAAGTTTAATGATGTGTTGATCATTTTCTGAACGTACCACTCTGATTAGTTGTCCAAAAGCACCATTGACCAAACCGTTCTGTATGTTGATGTTTCTGGTGAGCATGACCCGTGCTCCTTCAGCCACTCTCAGAGAGTCAGGTAAATCACCTCGGCCGCCTTTCAAAGGTTGATCCTGTCGAGACATTCTGCCGGTTCGTGGGTCCTTCTGGAAATCATCTGCATCAACCTTGATAATACTAGAGTGAAACCGTTCCAAAGTCGCAGAGTTGTGGGCTTCTACTTTCCTATTGGTTGCAAAAATGTGCAGGGCGTCAGGGGGACAGTGTTCTGGTTCAGTGACGGTATGCGACAACAAACCTTTGTCATCTTGAGAGAGCTCCTCTGTCCTTTCTTTCACCCGAATCCGGTTCAGCATCTCTGCAAAGGCAACATCATCTTTCTGACGCATAATCTCAGTAAGCGTGATCATCTGAAAATGTTCATGCCAAAGGTCAATTTCTGCAGGGTCGAGCACACAGAGAGGTTTGGACTGTCTCACTGGTGGCAGCTGATAAAAGTCTCCAACAGCTAAAACTGACATTCCACCAAATGGTCTGTGACTGCCTTTAATCTGTTTCAGCCGTGCATCCACGTAGGCAAAAAGGGGCTTTGAAACCATCGAGATCTCATCAATAACAAGGATTTCTGCATTAATGAGTTCAGACCTTACCTCGTCCAGCTTGTTACCAAGTCCTTGAATTGGTGGTTTCAGGCTTCTTGGCAGTTTGAGGAGAGAGTGCAGTGTTGTTCCACAAATGTTGAAGGCTGCAGTTCCAGTGAAAGACGTCAACAGAACAGTTGGATTGGATAAATCGGCCTCCTCTGCATTTGCAGGCAGTCTGCTCAGTATCTTAGATGCTTCGGCATGAATACATTTAATCAGATGGGACTTTCCTGTTCCTGCACCACCGTTGATGTAGTAGAAAAATGGATGTGGGTTTAGGCCACACACTCGTTTCAGGCACCAGTCTCTGACTGCATAGAACACACACGCCTGCTTCTGGTTGAGATTCTGATACATCTGACGTAACACAGAGGGATCAGTGGAAGGTGGTTCTCTTACGGCTCTGACTTCTGTTA
>JBBPBX010099671.1:0-12492 GCA_038048925.1 Garcialebias charrua | reverse complement strand
TCTTGTTCACGAATGAGGGAAAACTGGAGCGTGAGATCGATAGGCGGATAGGTGCAGCGTCCGCAGTGAAGCGGGCGCTGTACCGGTCTGTCGTGGTGAAGAGAGAGCTGAGTCGAAAGGCAAAGCTCTCAATTTACCGATCGATCTACGTTCCCACCCTCATCTATGGTCATGAGCTTTGGGTTGTGACCGAAAGAACGAGATCTCGGATACAAGCGGCTGAAATGAGTTTTCTCCGCAGGGTGTCTGGACTCTCCCTTAGAGATAGGGTGAGAAGCTCAGTCATCCGGGAGGGACTCGGAGTAGAGCCGCTGCTTCTCCACATCGAGAGGAGCCAGTTGAGGTGGCTCGGGCATCTGGTTAGGATGCCTCCTGGACGCCTCCCTGGTGAGGTGTTCCGGGCATGTCCCACCGGGAGGAGACCCAGAGGAAGACCCAGGACACGCTGGAGGGACTATGTTTCTCGGCTGGCCTGGGAACGCCTTGGGATTCCCCCAGAGGAGCTGCTCCAAGTGGCTGGGGAGAGGGAAGTCTGGGCCTCCCTACTTAGGCTGCTACCCCCGCGACCCGACCCCGGATAAGCGGACGAAAATGAATGGATGGATAAGACGCAATTAAAATCCTTTAATTTTCTCATAAATCAACAGTGAGCCTTGTATATTAACTCTGGTTGTATATTGACCTCGAATTGATTTTATGTGGTTACAGGTGGTCCCCGACTTACGACGTCATCGACATACGAGGTTCCGGACTTACAAGCGGACTAACGAACAGTAAAGTTGTACAGAAAATACAGCACTGGTATGTGTTTTCAGATGAAAGCGTGTTAGCTAACCGTTTGTAAACAAAGTTCTGTGCATGTTTATGAACCAGTATGTACGTTTGTGTTGAAAAACGGGTGTTCGGCGCAGCGCTAGCATACATTTTCCGACTTACGACCAAAAATCCGGACTTACGAGCGACACGTGTTTCGGGTTCCAACATACGAATTTTCGTCTTACGAGCGACTCGTAGGAACGGAACTCGCTCGTAAGTCGCGGACCACCTGTATTGTGAACAAGTTAAATAAAGTTGGACTTATCTGTTTTGTTAACTTTTTTATCGTCAGAAAAATGTGCTAATTGTTCTTATTTTGTAAATTATTTGCCCTTTTTCACTCTTAGAAATGTCTAAAAATTATTAAAAACATTTCAGAGAACCAGCTGTTTTTATCTTACACTTTTTTACACTTTTATCTACAGTCTTATTAGTTTTAACTTTTACCTAAATTAGTGCTAATTGTAGCTTTTAGCCAAGTTTAGCTATCTTATGCTTGAGCTACATTTCTACTTATTTTAGCTGTTTTTGTAAATTCTAGTTTTTGGCTAAAGTTTTGCTGATATCATTTAGCTTTATATTTAGCTTTTAGCTAAGGTTTTGTTATGTATTGCTTCTAGCTACATTTTTTGCTTTCATTCAGCTAATTTGTGCCACTACATGTATTATATTTTGGCTGTTTTTTTTTTATTTTTATTATTGTTTTTTTATTTATTTTAGTGTTAAGTTTTCTAATTTTAGTATTTAACTACAGTTTAGCCGATATTAGCTTTTTGTTTTTGCTTATTGCGGCTTTTAGCTAAGGTTTTACTTGTTCCTGTTATCGTCTTAAGATTTTGTTAATTTTAGCATCTAGCCTGGTTGTGCCATTTTAAACTCCATCTACAATTGACCTTTTGTAGTTTTTAACTAGTGTTTTGCTGATATTAGCTTTGTTCATTTTAGCTACAGTTTAGCTGATTTTTAGCTTCCGTTTGTTTTAACATTAACTATTCAGGTATTGATAAAGTTGCTTCGAGTGTGAACACCCAAGTTTGCATTGACTCTCGTTGAAACGGAGCAGTTTGTTTTTAGAACAGGCAGGATTTTCTAACATGTCGCGTCTCCTGTAGAAAAGTTTAGATAAAGAAGTTTATGCGTAACGACCAAATGCGTCTGTTGTTTTCACACAGACTGACAATGTTCGGCTGATTGGTAACTCTAAATTGTTCCTATAGGTGAGAGTGAGAGTGAACGGTTGTTTTTCTCTGTGTCCCTGTGATGGACTGGAGACCTGTCCAGGGTGTCCCCACTTCTCGTACTGTGACTGCTGGATATGGACACCAGTGACCCTGAAAAGGAAGAAACTGGTAAACATGATGGATGGATGATGGATGGACTGTTTGAGGTTTACTTTCTGTCCTGTGTTTCTCTCTGTCATTAAAATGCTGTTTGGGGGTGACGGATACGGGTGTGTAGTAGGGCTGGGCCATATCATATCGTTCCAGGTATTACCGGTAAAAAAAGCTTGCTCGGGCAAAAACGTTCTATCATGATATGCTAATTTCATGATGTAAGATGTCAGGGTGCCCCTCCACCAGTCTGTACTGGTGTAATGCTAATTAGTTACGTGCTAAAATGCTAAAAACAAACAACGCGCGTCTCAGCTTCTCTCCCCCCTGCTCTAAACTGCAGGTACAGAGAGCTCAAATGTCACCCCCGCCCGCTCTGAACAGCCGGTGCTGCGTCTCCCCCGCTCTAAACTGTCGGTACAAACACGCGCGGCTCAGTTGTCTCAAGTTCCACAGTCGGTCCACGGACCAAGAGGCAGGTGATCAGAGACAGATCAGTTAAAAAAATGAATCAGAGGAATGACACGTTCCTGCAGGAACAGAGGAAGTTGAAACACCAACAAGCTTCAGGGTCAGCTGATCACCTTGTTACAAGTTCTGGAAGTTATAACTCATTTAAAGGCAACATATATTTTGTTGTAGGTTTCATTTATGCTCAACAGATCTTAAGATTCATTTTATTTAGTTGTTTTGGGAAACTACACCTGCACTTTAGTTTTTGTGGTGGATTTTGTTGATCTATATTTTGTGCACTTTTTCAATCTAAATAACAGATCATTTTATTTTTTTTATTTTTATACTTGGAGACTGAATATTTTACTAAATAAAGTAGTTTCAGTAAAATTACCCCTTGTTGTTTTTAAAAAAATTTATAATACTGCAAAGCAACATGTTAAGTTAATTTTGTCAAATAAATAAATTAGATTTCTGTGTTTGTTTTTGTTTTTTTGTTATATCACGAAATTTATCGTTATCGTGATAATGCTCTGAAATATCACTATATAATTTTTGAGCCATTTCGCCTACCCCTAGTGTGTAGCTACCATGGTGTTCATACTGCACCACCGTTTGTCACTTTTCTTCTTCTACGGTCTGTGCACCAACACTTTGACATTTTGTCAGATTGCAAGAAGAAACCCCGTGAAGATCTGTTGGTCCTTGAAGAACTTCAGCTTCATCGGCCCCAGATTTCTTCTGACAAACAGTCATGATGGGTCTGATCTCCTCCCCTCTCTGCCCCACTCCCCAATATAAACCCCCTAACTCCATCTGTTGGCCCCAGTTCCTCCCACTGTTCCAAACAACACGCCTGAGCTCCTCAGGACTTGGAGCGTCTTTTTTACACGAGTCTGACTTTTCTCCACATACAGGTAGGAGGATTCATCATGAAACCAGACCAGATGTGTTGTTTAGACCAGATGTGTTGTTTGACCAGATGTGTTGTTTTCAGCACCGGGCCAACATGAGGGTCTGCTGGACTTTACTGGGATGTGTGGCAGCGCTGACAGTTTGGGTCTCCACTGCAGGTAAGAAGACCTCCTGATACTAGAACAAACAGGCAAAGCTCTTCAAATGGGCTCTTTTGAGGTGGGGCCGTATGGATTCATGGTTCTGATCCCCCTCCCCCCACATCAAGGTTCAGGATCTACTGGAGTTTAGTGGGCTGGATGAAAAACCAGTGTTTCATGTCAAAACTTTTCTTTAAGGGCATGGACGTCTGGTGAGCTCAGTTTGTAAGTCCAAAGTCGAGTTAAGTTTGTTTACATCAGAAAGGCAAAAAAATCAGCCACGCATTTATTGTGTTCATGTTTTCATTTCTTTATTTTACTGTTGTCAATAAACACGACCAATTCTGACAAAAACTTAAAATCTTTTGAAAATATTTCATCTTTATCAGAAATGTTCAAACTCTCCGTGAACTCCCAGTAGAGTTCCTGCCCTCTTGTGCTCCTCAGTGGAAAACATCGACCTTATCGATCCATTATAAATGTTTTTTTTTTTAATTAAATCTCCCATTTAATAATAATAATAATGTCTTTTCCTGTCATCTGCGTATGTTTCCCATACACAGACGAAATTTGTCTCTGCATTTAACCCAACCACCACCAGGTGGTGCAGTGAGCAGCCCGAAAGCGCCCGGGGAGCTGGAGAAATAGGTGTGCACTCATAGACACCCCAAGGTGGGTAGTGGCCGGGACGCGAACCCGCGTCCTTCGGGTCCCAAGTCAAAAGCCCTGCCACTACACCATCTTGGCTCCCTATTTATCAGATCAAAACACATTTCTTTAATTCATGAAGCGTTTGTAAACTTCTGTCCCTCCATGTTTGATTTTTAAATTAGCTCACAAGTTGTCGCTCCACTTTTACATTCGAGGGTCACGGTACCTGGACGAGATTTCCATTGTGGGTACTGGTTCCAGTGGAGTTCAGTCTCTCATCCAAAAAATGGTTTTAGTTTGAATTAGGGCTGGGCGATATAGACCAAAATTAATATCTCGATATAAGATAAATGGTGATAAACAATATATATCTCAATGTTTTTTTTCTCTAAATAAAGTAATAAAAAATAATAATATTCTGAGTCAAAGCTTTGTCCCAGTTATCACACAGGCACATTTATTAACTACAAAATGTCTCAAAAATAAACTATTTACATATATTAAATGATAATCCTCCTCAGTTGATCCGCCTTCATGATGTTAGTGAGCGTGTGTGAAGCAAAACGTGAGGGGTTGTTTGTATTCAGCGAGGGAGGAGGAGGGGCCACGGGCAGTTGGCGGCACAGACGGCAGATATTTGATGGCAATTTATACTCAATGTTTGCGATAGAACCATTTTGACCATCGTAAATTTAAAAAACATGATACATTGAGTATATTCGATACATCAAGTATATTCAATACATCGAGTACATTCGATTAGAGTACATTCTATTCATCGAGTATGTTCAATACTTCGAGTATGTTTGATAATTCGAGTATGTTTGATAATTTGAGTATGTTCGATGCATCGAGTATGTTTGATGCATCGAGTATATTTGATGCTGAGTATGTTCAATAAATTGAGTATGTCGATACTTTGAGTATATTGGATGCATCAAGTATGTTTGATACTTCAAGTATATTTGATACATCGGGTATATTCGATACTTCGAGTATGTTCGATACTTCGAGTATATTTGATGCATCAAGTATGTTTGATAATTCGAGTATATCCGATACATCGAGTATGTTCGATACATCGAGTATGTTTGATGCATCGAGTATGTTTGATGCATCGAGTGTATTTGATGCATCGAGTGTATTTGATGCATCGAGTATGTACGATTCATCAAGTATATTTGATACATCGAGTATATTCAATACATCGAGTATGCTCGATACATCAAGTATGTTCGATGCATCGGGTATGTTTGATGCATCGAGTATGTTCGATACATTGAGTATGTTGGATTCATCAAGTATATTCGATACATCGAGTATATTCAATGCATCGAGTATGTTCGATGCATCGAGTATGTTCGATGCTTCGAGTATGTTTGATGCTTCGAGTATGTTTGATGCTTCGAGTATATTCGATGCTTCGAGTATGTTCGATGCATCGAGTATGTTCGATACATCGAGTATGTTCGATGCTTCGAGTATGTTCGATACTTCGAGTATATTCGAAGCATCGAGTATGTTTGATACTTCGAGTATATTCGATGCATCGAGTATATTCGATACATTGAGTATGTTCGATACATCGAGTATATTCAATGCATCGAGTATGTTAGATGCATCGAGTATGTTTGATGCATCGAGTATGTTTGATACATCAAGTATGTTCGATGCTTCGAGTATATTCGATGCATAGAGTATGTTCGATACATCAAGTATGTTCGATACTTAGAGTATATTCGATGCATCAAGTCGAATCTGGGACTTTGGAGTCCCAGGTCGGTTGCCCTGCCTCTACCCCATCTCGGCCCAATCTATGTCAGAAATAAATTCTTCCCAACAATAAAGCCATTTTATTTTAACATGATTGATTGAAACGTAAAAATAAACCGGACTGTTTTGGACAGGTTGTAATTGGTTTAGTATCCTAATTGAACCATATTGAAATTAATTAAACTTTATTGAAATAAAAAGTTATTGGATTCGTAAAGTTTGACTCTTTGGAGCAGCTTGAGGTGACGTCTGTAAAATATATAATAATAATAATAATAATTAATTCAATTTATAACGGACTTTTCATTACTGAAAATCTCAAAGTGCTACACATATATTGAATGCTACACACATTCATAAACCGGTGGCGGCAGACTACCATGCAAGGTGCTTTCCAGTCCTACCGGGAGCAACTCAGGGTTAAGTGTCTTGCCCAAGGACACAACGACACATGGTGCGGGTCCCGGGAGTCGAACCGCCAACTTTCCGATCGGGAGACGACTGCCATTACCACTACGCCACGGCCGCCCTCAAACTATATATAAACTATATATAAACTAAACAATGTTGAGCTTTAAAACCTTGAAACTTGTAAGGATGACTCAACTCCAACCACACCAGCTTTTAACTCGGTCTGTATAATTGTTGGACTTACAGCCACGTTTTTTATTGCAAGGCTCGATTTGCTGTGGCGGCCATCTTGAATGAGGCAGATTCCAAACGTTGATCAGTTGTAGACGCTCATCCAATGAATACTTTGAGAGTATTGGGCGGCCGTGGTGTAGTGGTAATGGCAGTCGACCCCTGATCGGAAGGTTGGAGGTTCGAATCCCGCATCCGCCCACCATGTGTCGTTGTGTCCCTGGGCAAGACACTTAACCCCGAGTTGCTCCCGGTAGGTCTGGATGGCGCCTTGCAAGGCAGGCTACCACTACCGGTGTATGAATGTCTGAATGAATGGGTGGATGGCTGGTATTGTAAAGCGCTTTGGGGCTCCTCACAGGGGGCTGGAAAGCGCTATATAAATAAGCTCCATTTACCATTTACATTTACCATATTGAAATGTAGATGAACCAGTAAATCCACAGCTTTGCCTTTCAACTCAACTCTTTCTTCACCACCACTGACCGAAGCAACGCCCTCATTACTGAGGACGGGACCCCGATCCATCGAGCCATCTTCCACTCCATCCCACCATCATCAAGACGTCCAAATACTGAAACTCCTCCACCGGAGGCACTCAGGTGGAGGAGTAGGCCCAATTCAAGATGGTGGCCACAACTACTTGAACCTGCCCAACACATTAACAGCTATAAGTCAGTTCTAAAGATATTAAGCTATAGTTTGGTGTGGTAGTAGCTGAGAGTCATCCTGAACACACATTCAGTGGTAACATCTGTCCATCATCTTTATTCACTTCTTCCTTTTTTGGGTTGTGGGGGGTCACTGGTGCCCATATTGAGCTATCACAGTGTGAGGCTGGGACATCCTGGACAGGTCTCCAGTCCATCACAGGGACACCGAGACAAACAACCACTCACTCTCTCACCTAGGGACAATTTAGAGTTACCAATCAGCCTAACATGCATGTTTTTGGTCTGTGGGAGAAAACCGGAGAACCCGGAGAAAACCCACGCAACACTGAGAGAACATGCAAACTCCACCCAGAAAGCTTCCCGGTCAGGATTTTATCCGGCGGCCTTCTTGCTGAGCAGCGCAGCTCTACCAGCTGAGCCACGTACCCCTCTTTTAGCTGTAACATTGTAAGGTAGCGGGTGAAATGGATTCCTTCAAAAAACAATATTTTGATGAGCTCTGACTTTCTCTCCACAGCCAACGTTGAGTCCGTTCAGCGTTCCTCCGTCCAGTTGCGTCTTGGCCAAGCCAATGAGCTCATTTCCTCCTGCGGCTCTGCCTCGGCAGACTGTCTGACCCCAGCTCGATGCCAGCGGGTCCCGGCTGACCTTTAAGACAGGGTCACGCTCCCAAATCCAACGGCCAACTTTTCCCCAACCCGCCCTGCTGGACTCTTATCAGAGCGCAGAGGGGACACCGTCCACTGTGGCAGAATCTCATTTCTGAGCAGTGCAGGGGGGACCTCCTTGCTAAAGTCCACAAAACACTGTGATGAATCAATTAATCGTGATTGCTGGGGTTCTCCACAGGCAGGAGGAAAAGTGACAGGCATCTCCGCAGATTTTAGAGGCTGCCATCTTCCCCAGAGGAGGCTGACAGAGTGTCAAGGGTTTCGGATCGTCCAATCAGGCTCGCTTTTGTTACAGCGTGCATTTGTGAACAAACTTGCACCCCCGGCACCTCCGCTCGTCTCCTCTCCCTTTTCTGACGGACCCTGGCAGCACATGTTAGGTCCTGCTGGACATGCTGGGAATGGCATCGGTCAGTTATGGCAAAATGAAAACAACTGTGAGTGTCAAGAGTAATGAAAGACGATGGCTAGCTGGGGGGCCTCCATCCCCTGCTCTGATTACACGCTAGACCAAGTGGGCTGAAGGAGAATGGGTTCCCACTTTGATCCCTTCATGGGGGCCCGGTTACCGCCCCCTTCCCTCGTACCTCACGGCCTCCCCTCAGTATGGAGCCACTTTCTCAAGTCTCCTGAAAAACAACCTCCAACAAAACTATCATTGTCCTCCGGAGGCTGTTTGGCTAATTTACCGCTGCGGCTTTGAGAGAGACGCATGAAGGGGACTCAAAGCAACAATACGCTTCATTAGCTTTCAGAAGTCACTCCTCACATACGCTCCGAGACATAAAACTGCAACCCATCAGCCAAAGACCTGACAGGGACTAAATCCTCGCATTTAGTGCCGACTCTCATGCCCAATTACATCATCAAGCTTCTTTACATAAATCAAAAATGTTTTGTTTTTGTGTCTTTCTAGATGCCAAGGAGTTATCCATCACCACCATCGAGGTATTCTGTTTTTACACAAACACAAAGATGGTGGTAACACACAGTAAAGATCTACAGGAGGGGGTTCTCTTCAAAGTCTAGCTGCTTCTGTTTGGAACAACCGGCTCATTGTGACCAAGTTGTTCAGTAAAGTTGGATTGTACTGAAAGTCGATATCGCAGTTTATTATCAATATTAAGTTCAACATTTATTTAAATATTTATTATTTTCTTTGTTAGTTTTTCTTTCGTTGTAAATTTGACATTTAAAAATTAACCACAATTAAACTACCGTAACTTCCACAAAAATGAACTGAAAATGATAAAAGAATATTTGAGAAAACTTCACTCTCCTGAACATGCTAAGTATTACAGTATTTGTTTGTTTTTAGAACATTGTGTGTTTTCCTGCACACAAATTTACGATTTGGCTCAAGTTAGCAGCACTTTTTTAAAAACGTTTAAAACAGTTAAACTGCACTATCGAGTGTTTGACAGAAATCTAAATTATTTTATAATTTCTAAGAAATTTGGAACTATTTCAGGTTAATTTTGAATTTAGGATACAAAAACTGCTCAGTTTGCTAACATAATACAGTACAAATGCTAATCTTGCTAACAGTACTGTATAATAATGCTAATTATGTCAAAGTATGTTAATCTTGCTAACAGTATAATAATGGTAATTGTATCAAAGTATGTTAATATTGCTAGCATTATAATGCTAATTGTGCCAAGTATGCTAATCTTGCTAACATATTATAATGCTAATTGTGCCAAAGTATGCTAATCTTGCTAGCATTATAATAATGCTAATTTTGCCAAAGTATGCTAATCTTTCTAACGTAAAATAATTCTAATTGTGCCAAAGTATGCTAATCTTGTTACTAGTATAATAATGCTAACTTGCCAAAGTATGCTAAGCTTGCTAACAGTATAATAATGCTAATTGTGCCAAAATATGCTAATCTTCCTAACAGCATAATAATAATTGTGCCAAAGTATGCTAATCTTGCTAACATTATAATAATGCTAATTGTGCCTATATGCTAATTGTACAAAGTATGTTAATCTTGTTAACATATAATAATGCTAATTGTGCCAAAGTATGCTTGCTACTGGTATAATAAAGCTTATCTTGTTAACATAAAACTGATAACGCATTCAGTTTATTTTATATTATGCAGCATTGTAATATGCTAATCTTGCTAGCAGAATAATTTAATAGCTGTGCTAGTATACTGCCAACGCTGAAATACTGATGTAAATCCTCACCCTAAAAGCACTTAAGGTGTAGCCTAAAGTTTTAAACTTTTAATGTTATAAAAGTTGGATTTAAAAAGCTTGGAATAACTTTTAATTTGAACTGAGAAAGCTACCAAATTAGTAGCGAAAAGTCAGAGTTCCGTTACTTCTTTATAAAAAATACTTAAAGCTGCAGTATGTAGCTTTTTTTATGAACATATTTCTTCACTCTGTCACTACCTCCTGACAGACTGATGTTAGCCAGGTAATCTCTGAAAAAAATTTTAAAAAAATATTGTCCCCTTGCTTCTCCAGGTGGTAAATAAGCATTTCTAAAAAGAAAAGGTGACCCGCCATTTTCCAGCCAATAAAAACAGAGTTTGTAACCAGCCAATAAAAACAGAGCTTGAATTTGAATCAGCCAATAAAAACAGAGCTTGAATTTGAAATTCAACAGACCACAAGGGGGCAGAGCCACATATGGCTCTGAGGGGGAGGGATCAGAATGCTTTGCCTGTTGAAAATATTTCTAACTGCTGCAGTTCTACAGAAACTGCATACTGAACCTTTAATGTGTATTTATGCTAGTCTTGATAGCATAATGCTAAAACATGTGTTTGAATGCTAGCATGCACATCCTGAAGCGTGTTAAAGCTGTCCATGAGCTGTAAACGTGTTAGTCAGGGAAAGACAGTCAACTTTTTTGTTCATGATGATGGATCAGACCGTTTTGACTTGTTGCGCGTTGTTAGCTAGTTAGCTGCTCAGGGAACGTCTGGATTGCTGTGATGCTCAAAACTGGGACATTTTATAGTATAAGCCAAACTTTCACATCACAATCCTTAGATATTCACATAAAGTGTTTCTCACAAATCATCTTATTAATATTTACATATAAATTGATGCACCTTGTCTCTTACATGAGTTCGTTTATGATCACTGCCTTGTTTTTCCATGATGATCCATCGCTGACATTTTGTTGTTTTCTCAGGACGAGCCGTACGTCATGACCAAAGGTTCTGTACGTGAAGGCTACTGCATCGACCTGATCTCAGAGCTCTCCAAAAAGCTGGGCTTCAGGTACAAGGTGCACGTGGTGAAGGACAGCAGATACGGAGCCGTGGACTCCAGTGGCAACTGGAACGGTATGATTGGAGAGGTGATCAGAGGGGTAAGTCCCAGGTTCTGGATCAGTGTAAAAGACTCTGTGTACATGTATAGAGGATTTTAATTACTTATTTTGTTCCTTTTGTACCAATGTAACTTTTCTGTCTACTTACCTACTTTACTGATGACATACCATGGAATGAAAATGGTCAATTGAGAATCTGGGTTTTGTAAGTCCTATAGATCTGAACCAGACTTTGTTGTACCTCAAAACAGGAAGCTGACTTGGCAGTGGCCCCGCTGACCATGACTGCCGCAAGGGAGCAGGTTGTGGACATGACCACGCCTTTTATCCAAACCGGTCTCAGCTTCGTTTTGCGTAAAAGCAATGAATCGGTGGACAGCACCTTCAGCGTGCTGTCCCCGTTCTCAACCGACGTCTGGATCGGCGTTCTCATCGCGTTCCTCCTGACCAGTCTCTGTATGTTCCTGGTGGGCAGGTGAGTGGCACGGGAGCCTTCTGTGTGATGGTTCTCACAGAAATGTTTTACGTTTGGTTAACTTAATGTAAAAAAAGGCCCAGAGACGCAAAAATAGAAGGAGCTGTGAATGCAGTACTCTTGAGGTTTTGTCTCAAATGTGCATTTGATCCAAAATATAACAAGAAATAATTTCTGCCACCAAAACCTACAGGTTTAAAAATGCTAAGAATTAGCTGCAGAATTGTCACTTTAAAGTCGTGGAGGAGTTTGACCTTTGTGATCCTGAGGGCTATGTCGTTGAGGGCATCAGTTTCTGGGTCAGGGTCTCCCAGAGCTAACAGGCCTCAGCGGAGAAGTCAGACCAAGAAACCTCAGCGGAGAAGTCAGACCAAGAAACCTCAGGGGAGGGGTCACCAAGAGGCCTAAGGGGAGGGGTCAGACCAAGAGGCCTAAGGGGAGGGGTCAGACCAAGAGGCCTAAGGGGAGGGGTCAGACCAAGAGGTCTAAGGGGAGGGGTCAGACCAAGAGGCCTAAGGGGAGGGGTCAGACCAAGAGGCCTAAGGGGAGGGGTCAGACCAAGAGGCCTAAGGGGAGGGGTCAGACCAAGAGGCCCAAGGGGAGGCGTCCAACTAAGAGTGATTCCAAAAACCAGGAAATTGAGACGCC
>JBBPBX010099670.1:0-12493 GCA_038048925.1 Garcialebias charrua | reverse complement strand
AGGAACAAGTGCTTACTGCCTGGGTTGGGGACCTCCAGGGCGCGTACGGTTCATCTGTACCCAGGAACAAGCGCTTACTGCCTGGGTTGGGGACCTCCAGGGCGCGTACGGTTCATCTGTACCCAGGAACAAGCGCTTACTGCCTGGGTTGGGGACCTCCAGGGCGCGTACGGTTCATCTGTACCCAGGAACAAGCGCTTACTGCCTGGGTTGGGTTAGCCTAACACTAACCCTAACCCTAACCCTAACCCTAACCCTAACCCTAACCCTAACCTCCAGGGCGCGTACGGTTCATCTGTACCCAGGAACAAGTGCTTACTGCCTGGGTTGGGGACCTCCAGGGCGCGTACGGTTCATCTGTACCCAGGAACAAGTGCTTACTGCCTGGGTTGGGGACCTCCAGGGCGCGTACGGTTCATCTGTACCCAGGAACAAGTGCTTACTGCCTGGGTTGGGGACCTCCAGGGCGCGTACGGTTCATCTGTACCCAGGAACAAGTGCTTACTGCCTGGGTTGGGGACCTCCAGGGCGCGTACGGTTCATCTGTACCCAGGAACAAGTGCTTACTGCCTGGGTTGGGGACCTCCAGGGCGCGTACGGTTCATCTGTACCCAGGAACAAGTGCTTACTGCCTGGGTTGGGGACCTCCAGGGCGCGTACGGTTCATCTGTACCCAGGAACAAGTGCTTACTGCCTGGGTTGGGGACCTCCAGGGCGCGTACGGTTCATCTGTACCCAGGAACAAGTGCTTACTGCCTGGGTTGGGGACCTCCAGGGCGCGTACGGTTCATCTGTACCCAGGAACAAGTGCTTACTGCCTGGGTTGGGGACCTCCAGGGCGCGTACGGTTCATCTGTACCCAGGAACAAGCGCTTACTGCCTGGGTTGGGGACCTCCAGGGCGCGTACGGTTCATCTGTACCCAGGAACAAGCGCTTACTGCCTGGGTTGGGGACCTCCAGGGCGCGTACGGTTCATCTGTACCCAGGAACAAGCGCTTACTGCCTGGGTTGGGGACCTCCAGGGCGCGTACGGTTCATCTGTACCCAGGAACAAGCGCTTACTGCCTGGGTTGGGGACCTCCAGGGCGCGTACGGTTCATCTGTACCCAGGAACAAGTGCTTACTGCCTGGGTTGGGGACCTCCAGGGCGCGTACGGTTCATCTGTACCCAGGAACAAGTGCTTACTGCCTGGGTTGGGGACCTCCAGGGCGCGTACGGTTCATCTGTACCCAGGAACAAGTGCTTACTGCCTGGGTTGGGGACCTCCAGGGCGCGTACGGTTCATCTGTACCCAGGAACAAGTGCTTACTGCCTGGGTTGGGGACCTCCAGGGCGCGTACGGTTCATCTGTACCCAGGAACAAGTGCTTACTGCCTGGGTTGGGGACCTCCAGGGCGCGTACGGTTCATCTGTACCCAGGAACAAGTGCTTACTGCCTGGGTTGGGGACCTCCAGGGCGCGTACGGTTCATCTGTACCCAGGAACAAGTGCTTACTGCCTGGGTTGGGGACCTCCAGGGCGCGTACGGTTCATCTGTACCCAGGAACAAGTGCTTACTGCCTGGGTTGGGGACCTCCAGGGCGCGTACGGTTCATCTGTACCCAGGAACAAGTGCTTACTGCCTGGGTTGGGGACCTCCAGGGCGCGTACGGTTCATCTGTACCCAGGAACAAGTGCTTACTGCCTGGGTTGGGGACCTCCAGGGCGCGTACGGTTCATCTGTACCCAGGAACAAGTGCTTACTGCCTGGGTTGGGGACCTCCAGGGCGCGTACGGTTCATCTGTACCCAGGAACAAGTGCTTACTGCCTGGGTTGGGGACCTCCAGGGCGCGTACGGTTCATCTGTACCCAGGAACAAGTGCTTACTGCCTGGGTTGGGGACCTCCAGGGCGCGTACGGTTCATCTGTACCCAGGAACAAGCGCTTACTGCCTGGGTTGGGGACCTCCAGGGCGCGTACGGTTCATCTGTACCCAGGAACAAGCGCTTACTGCCTGGGTTGGGGACCTCCAGGGCGCGTACGGTTCATCTGTACCCAGGAACAAGCGCTTACTGCCTGGGTTGGGGACCTCCAGGGCGCGTACGGTTCATCTGTACCCAGGAACAAGCGCTTACTGCCTGGGTTGGGGACCTCCAGGGCGCGTACGGTTCATCTGTACCCAGGAACAAGCGCTTACTGCCTGGGTTGGGGACCTCCAGGGCGCGTACGGTTCATCTGTACCCAGGAACAAGTGCTTACTGCCTGGGTTGGGTTAGCCTAACACTAACCCTAACCCTAACCCTAACCCTAACCCTAACCCTAACCCTAACCTCCAGGGCGCGTACGGTTCATCTGTACCCAGGAACAAGTGCTTACTGCCTGGGTTGGGGACCTCCAGGGCGCGTACGGTTCATCTGTACCCAGGAACAAGTGCTTACTGCCTGGGTTGGGGACCTCCAGGGCGCGTACGGTTCATCTGTACCCAGGAACAAGTGCTTACTGCCTGGGTTGGGGACCTCCAGGGCGCGTACGGTTCATCTGTACCCAGGAACAAGTGCTTACTGCCTGGGTTGGGGACCTCCAGGGCGCGTACGGTTCATCTGTACCCAGGAACAAGTGCTTACTGCCTGGGTTGGGGACCTCCAGGGCGCGTACGGTTCATCTGTACCCAGGAACAAGTGCTTACTGCCTGGGTTGGGGACCTCCAGGGCGCGTACGGTTCATCTGTACCCAGGAACAAGTGCTTACTGCCTGGGTTGGGGACCTCCAGGGCGCGTACGGTTCATCTGTACCCAGGAACAAGTGCTTACTGCCTGGGTTGGGGACCTCCAGGGCGCGTACGGTTCATCTGTACCCAGGAACAAGTGCTTACTGCCTGGGTTGGGGACCTCCAGGGCGCGTACGGTTCATCTGTACCCAGGAACAAGTGCTTACTGCCTGGGTTGGGGACCTCCAGGGCGCGTACGGTTCATCTGTACCCAGGAACAAGTGCTTACTGCCTGGGTTGGGGACCTCCAGGGCGCGTACGGTTCATCTGTACCCAGGAACAAGTGCTTACTGCCTGGGTTGGGGACCTCCAGGGCGCGTACGGTTCATCTGTACCCAGGAACAAGTGTTTACTGCCTGGGTTGGGGACCTCCAGGGCGCGTACGGTTCATCTGTACCCAGGAACAAGTGCTTACTGCCTGGGTTGGGGACCTCCAGGGCGCGTACGGTTCATCTGTACCCAGGAACAAGTGCTTACTGCCTGGGTTGGGGACCTCCAGGGCGCGTACGGTTCATCTGTACCCAGGAACAAGTGCTTACTGCCTGGGTTGGGGACCTCCAGGGCGCGTACGGTTCATCTGTACCCAGGAACAAGTGCTTACTGCCTGGGTTGGGGACCTCCAGGGCGCGTACGGTTCATCTGTACCCAGGAACAAGTGCTTACTGCCTGGGTTGGGGACCTCCAGGGCGCGTACGGTTCATCTGTACCCAGGAACAAGTGCTTACTGCCTGGGTTGGGGACCTCCAGGGCGCGTACGGTTCATCTGTACCCAGGAACAAGTGCTTACTGCCTGGGTTGGGGACCTCCAGGGCGCGTACGGTTCATCTGTACCCAGGAACAAGCGCTTACTGCCTGGGTTGGGGACCTCCAGGGCGCGTACGGTTCATCTGTACCCAGGAACAAGCGCTTACTGCCTGGGTTGGGGACCTCCAGGGCGCGTACGGTTCATCTGTACCCAGGAACAAGTGCTTACTGCCTGGGTTGGGGACCTCCAGGGCGCGTACGGTTCATCTGTACCCAGGAACAAGTGCTTACTGCCTGGGTTGGGGACCTCCAGGGCGCGTACGGTTCATCTGTACCCAGGAACAAGTCGCTTACTGCCTGGGTTGGGGACCTCCAGGGCGCGTACGGTTCATCTGTACCCAGGAACAAGTGCTTACTGCCTGGGTTGGGGACCTCCAGGGCGCGTACGGTTCATCTGTACCCAGGAACAAGTGCTTACTGCCTGGGTTGGGGACCTCCAGGGCGCGTACGGTTCATCTGTACCCAGGAACAAGTGCTTACTGCCTGGGTTGGGGACCTCCAGGGCGCGTACGGTTCATCTGTACCCAGGAACAAGCGCTTACTGCCTGGGTTGGGGACCTCCAGGGCGCGTACGGTTCATCTGTACCCAGGAACAAGTGCTTACTGCCTGGGTTGGGGACCTCCAGGGCGCGTACGGTTCATCTGTACCCAGGAACAAGCGCTTACTGCCTGGGTTGGGGACCTCCAGGGCGCGTACGGTTCATCTGTACCCAGGAACAAGCGCTTACTGCCTGGGTTGGGGACCTCCAGGGCGCGTACGGTTCATCTGTACCCAGGAACAAGCGCTTACTGCCTGGGTTGGGGACCTCCAGGGCGCGTACGGTTCATCTGTACCCAGGAACAAGTGCTTACTGCCTGGGTTGGGGACCTCCAGGGCGCGTACGGTTCATCTGTACCCAGGAACAAGTGCTTACTGCCTGGGTTGGGGACCTCCAGGGCGCGTACGGTTCATCTGTACCCAGGAACAAGTGCTTACTGCCTGGGTTGGGGACCTCCAGGGCGCGTACGGTTCATCTGTACCCAGGAACAAGTGCTTACTGCCTGGGTTGGGGACCTCCAGGGCGCGTACGGTTCATCTGTACCCAGGAACAAGTGCTTACTGCCTGGGTTGGGGACCTCCAGGGCGCGTACGGTTCATCTGTACCCAGGAACAAGTGCTTACTGCCTGGGTTGGGGACCTCCAGGGCGCGTACGGTTCATCTGTACCCAGGAACAAGTGCTTACTGCCTGGGTTGGGGACCTCCAGGGCGCGTACGGTTCATCTGTACCCAGGAACAAGTGCTTACTGCCTGGGTTGGGGACCTCCAGGGCGCGTACGGTTCATCTGTACCCAGGAACAAGTGCTTACTGCCTGGGTTGGGGACCTCCAGGGCGCGTACGGTTCATCTGTACCCAGGAACAAGTGCTTACTGCCTGGGTTGGGGACCTCCAGGGCGCGTACGGTTCATCTGTACCCAGGAACAAGTGCTTACTGCCTGGGTTGGGGACCTCCAGGGCGCGTACGGTTCATCTGTACCCAGGAACAAGTGCTTACTGCCTGGGTTGGGGACCTCCAGGGCGCGTACGGTTCATCTGTACCCAGGAACAAGTGCTTACTGCCTGGGTTGGGGACCTCCAGGGCGCGTACGGTTCATCTGTACCCAGGAACAAGTGCTTACTGCCTGGGTTGGGGACCTCCAGGGCGCGTACGGTTCATCTGTACCCAGGAACAAGCGCTTACTGCCTGGGTTGGGGACCTCCAGGGCGCGTACGGTTCATCTGTACCCAGGAACAAGCGCTTACTGCCTGGGTTGGGGACCTCCAGGGCGCGTACGGTTCATCTGTACCCAGGAACAAGCGCTTACTGCCTGGGTTGGGGACCTCCAGGGCGCGTACGGTTCATCTGTACCCAGGAACAAGTGCTTACTGCCTGGGTTGGGTTAGCCTAACACTAACCCTAACCCTAACCCTAACCCTAACCCTAACCCTAACCCTGTTGGGGACCTCCAGGGCGCGTACGGTTCATCTGTACCCAGGAACAAGTGCTTACTGCCTGGGTTGGGGACCTCCAGGGCGCGTACGGTTCATCTGTACCCAGGAACAAGTGCTTACTGCCTGGGTTGGGGACCTCCAGGGCGCGTACGGTTCATCTGTACCCAGGAACAAGTGCTTACTGCCTGGGTTGGGGACCTCCAGGGCGCGTACGGTTCATCTGTACCCAGGAACAAGTGCTTACTGCCTGGGTTGGGGACCTCCAGGGCGCGTACGGTTCATCTGTACCCAGGAACAAGTGCTTACTGCCTGGGTTGGGGACCTCCAGGGCGCGTACGGTTCATCTGTACCCAGGAACAAGTGCTTACTGCCTGGGTTGGGGACCTCCAGGGCGCGTACGGTTCATCTGTACCCAGGAACAAGTGCTTACTGCCTGGGTTGGGGACCTCCAGGGCGCGTACGGTTCATCTGTACCCAGGAACAAGTGCTTACTGCCTGGGTTGGGGACCTCCAGGGCGCGTACGGTTCATCTGTACCCAGGAACAAGTGCTTACTGCCTGGGTTGGGGACCTCCAGGGCGCGTACGGTTCATCTGTACCCAGGAACAAGTGCTTACTGCCTGGGTTGGGGACCTCCAGGGCGCGTACGGTTCATCTGTACCCAGGAACAAGTGCTTACTGCCTGGGTTGGGGACCTCCAGGGCGCGTACGGTTCATCTGTACCCAGGAACAAGTGCTTACTGCCTGGGTTGGGGACCTCCAGGGCGCGTACGGTTCATCTGTACCCAGGAACAAGTGCTTACTGCCTGGGTTGGGGACCTCCAGGGCGCGTACGGTTCATCTGTACCCAGGAACAAGTGCTTACTGCCTGGGTTGGGGACCTCCAGGGCGCGTACGGTTCATCTGTACCCAGGAACAAGTGCTTACTGCCTGGGTTGGGGACCTCCAGGGCGCGTACGGTTCATCTGTACCCAGGAACAAGTGCTTACTGCCTGGGTTGGGGACCTCCAGGGCGCGTACGGTTCATCTGTACCCAGGAACAAGTGCTTACTGCCTGGGTTGGGGACCTCCAGGGCGCGTACGGTTCATCTGTACCCAGGAACAAGTGCTTACTGCCTGGGTTGGGGACCTCCAGGGCGCGTACGGTTCATCTGTACCCAGGAACAAGTGCTTACTGCCTGGGTTGGGGACCTCCAGGGCGCGTACGGTTCATCTGTACCCAGGAACAAGTGCTTACTGCCTGGGTTGGGGACCTCCAGGGCGCGTACGGTTCATCTGTACCCAGGAACAAGTGCTTACTGCCTGGGTTGGGGACCTCCAGGGCGCGTACGGTTCATCTGTACCCAGGAACAAGTGCTTACTGCCTGGGTTGGGGACCTCCAGGGCGCGTACGGTTCATCTGTACCCAGGAACAAGTGCTTACTGCCTGGGTTGGGGACCTCCAGGGCGCGTACGGTTCATCTGTACCCAGGAACAAGTGCTTACTGCCTGGGTTGGGGACCTCCAGGGCGCGTACGGTTCATCTGTACCCAGGAACAAGTGCTTACTGCCTGGGTTGGGGACCTCCAGGGCGCGTACGGTTCATCTGTACCCAGGAACAAGTGCTTACTGCCTGGGTTGGGGACCTCCAGGGCGCGTACGGTTCATCTGTACCCAGGAACAAGTGCTTACTGCCTGGGTTGGGGACCTCCAGGGCGCGTACGGTTCATCTGTACCCAGGAACAAGTGCTTACTGCCTGGGTTGGGGACCTCCAGGGCGCGTACGGTTCATCTGTACCCAGGAACAAGTGCTTACTGCCTGGGTTGGGGACCTCCAGGGCGCGTACGGTTCATCTGTACCCAGGAACAAGTGCTTACTGCCTGGGTTGGGGACCTCCAGGGCGCGTACGGTTCATCTGTACCCAGGAACAAGTGCTTACTGCCTGGGTTGGGGACCTCCAGGGCGCGTACGGTTCATCTGTACCCAGGAACAAGTGCTTACTGCCTGGGTTGGGGACCTCCAGGGCGCGTACGGTTCATCTGTACCCAGGAACAAGTGCTTACTGCCTGGGTTGGGGACCTCCAGGGCGCGTACGGTTCATCTGTACCCAGGAACAAGTGCTTACTGCCTGGGTTGGGGACCTCCAGGGCGCGTACGGTTCATCTGTACCCAGGAACAAGTGCTTACTGCCTGGGTTGGGGACCTCCAGGGCGCGTACGGTTCATCTGTACCCAGGAACAAGTGCTTACTGCCTGGGTTGGGGACCTCCAGGGCGCGTACGGTTCATCTGTACCCAGGAACAAGTGCTTACTGCCTGGGTTGGGGACCTCCAGGGCGCGTACGGTTCATCTGTACCCAGGAACAAGTGCTTACTGCCTGGGTTGGGGACCTCCAGGGCGCGTACGGTTCATCTGTACCCAGGAACAAGTGCTTACTGCCTGGGTTGGGGACCTCCAGGGCGCGTACGGTTCATCTGTACCCAGGAACAAGTGCTTACTGCCTGGGTTGGGGACCTCCAGGGCGCGTACGGTTCATCTGTACCCAGGAACAAGTGCTTACTGCCTGGGTTGGGGACCTCCAGGGCGCGTACGGTTCATCTGTACCCAGGAACAAGTGCTTACTGCCTGGGTTGGGGACCTCCAGGGCGCGTACGGTTCATCTGTACCCAGGAACAAGTGCTTACTGCCTGGGTTGGGGACCTCCAGGGCGCGTACGGTTCATCTGTACCCAGGAACAAGTGCTTACTGCCTGGGTTGGGGACCTCCAGGGCGCGTACGGTTCATCTGTACCCAGGAACAAGTGCTCACTGCCTGGGTTGGGGACCTCCAGGGCGCGTACGGTTCATCTGTACCCAGGAACAAGTGCTCACTGCCTGGGTTGGGGACCTCCAGGGCGCGTACGGTTCATCTGTACCCAGGAACAAGTGCTCACTGCCTGGGTTGGGGACCTCCAGGGCGCGTACGGTTCATCTGTACCCAGGAACAAGTGCTCACTGCCTGGGTTGGGGACCTCCAGGGCGCGTACGGTTCATCTGTACCCAGGAACAAGTGCTCACTGCCTGGGTTGGGGACCTCCAGGGCGCGTACGGTTCATCTGTACCCAGGAACAAGTGCTCACTGCCTGGGTTGGGGACCTCCAGGGCGCGTACGGTTCATCTGTACCCAGGAACAAGTGCTCACTGCCTGGGTTGGGGACCTCCAGGGCGCGTACGGTTCATCTGTACCCAGGAACAAGTGCTCACTGCCTGGGTTGGGGACCTCCAGGGCGCGTACGGTTCATCTGTACCCAGGAACAAGTGCTCACTGCCTGGGTTGGGGACCTCCAGGGCGCGTACGGTTCATCTGTACCCAGGAACAAGTGCTCACTGCCTGGGTTGGGGACCTCCAGGGCGCGTACGGTTCATCTGTACCCAGGAACAAGTGCTCACTGCCTGGGTTGGGGACCTCCAGGGCGCGTACGGTTCATCTGTACCCAGGAACAAGTGCTCACTGCCTGGGTTGGGGACCTCCAGGGCGCGTACGGTTCATCTGTACCCAGGAACAAGTGCTCACTGCCTGGGTTGGGGACCTCCAGGGCGCGTACGGTTCATCTGTACCCAGGAACAAGTGCTCACTGCCTGGGTTGGGGACCTCCAGGGCGCGTACGGTTCATCTGTACCCAGGAACAAGTGCTCACTGCCTGGGTTGGGGACCTCCAGGGCGCGTACGGTTCATCTGTACCCAGGAACAAGTGCTCACTGCCTGGGTTGGGGACCTCCAGGGCGCGTACGGTTCATCTGTACCCAGGAACAAGTGCTTACTGCCTGGGTTGGGGACCTCCAGGGCGCGTACGGTTCATCTGTACCCAGGAACAAGTGCTCACTGCCTGGGTTGGGGACCTCCAGGGCGCGTACGGTTCATCTGTACCCAGGAACAAGTGCTCACTGCCTGGGTTGGGGACCTCCAGGGCGCGTACGGTTCATCTGTACCCAGGAACAAGTGCTTACTGCCTGGGTTGGGGACCTCCAGGGCGCGTACGGTTCATCTGTACCCAGGAACAAGTGCTTACTGCCTGGGTTGGGGACCTCCAGGGCGCGTACGGTTCATCTGTACCCAGGAACAAGTGCTTACTGCCTGGGTTGGGGACCTCCAGGGCGCGTACGGTTCATCTGTACCCAGGAACAAGTGCTTACTGCCTGGGTTGGGGACCTCCAGGGCGCGTACGGTTCATCTGTACCCAGGAACAAGTGCTTACTGCCTGGGTTGGGGACCTCCAGGGCGCGTACGGTTCATCTGTACCCAGGAACAAGTGCTTACTGCCTGGGTTGGGGACCTCCAGGGCGCGTACGGTTCATCTGTACCCAGGAACAAGTGCTTACTGCCTGGGTTGGGGACCTCCAGGGCGCGTACGGTTCATCTGTACCCAGGAACAAGTGCTTACTGCCTGGGTTGGGGACCTCCAGGGCGCGTACGGTTCATCTGTACCCAGGAACAAGTGCTTACTGCCTGGGTTGGGGACCTCCAGGGCGCGTACGGTTCATCTGTACCCAGGAACAAGTGCTTACTGCCTGGGTTGGGGACCTCCAGGGCGCGTACGGTTCATCTGTACCCAGGAACAAGTGCTTACTGCCTGGGTTGGGGACCTCCAGGGCGCGTACGGTTCATCTGTACCCAGGAACAAGTGCTTACTGCCTGGGTTGGGGACCTCCAGGGCGCGTACGGTTCATCTGTACCCAGGAACAAGTGCTTACTGCCTGGGTTGGGGACCTCCAGGGCGCGTACGGTTCATCTGTACCCAGGAACAAGTGCTTACTGCCTGGGTTGGGGACCTCCAGGGCGCGTACGGTTCATCTGTACCCAGGAACAAGTGCTTACTGCCTGGGTTGGGGACCTCCAGGGCGCGTACGGTTCATCTGTACCCAGGAACAAGTGCTTACTGCCTGGGTTGGGGACCTCCAGGGCGCGTACGGTTCATCTGTACCCAGGAACAAGTGCTTACTGCCTGGGTTGGGGACCTCCAGGGCGCGTACGGTTCATCTGTACCCAGGAACAAGTGCTTACTGCCTGGGTTGGGGACCTCCAGGGCGCGTACGGTTCATCTGTACCCAGGAACAAGTGCTTACTGCCTGGGTTGGGGACCTCCAGGGCGCGTACGGTTCATCTGTACCCAGGAACAAGTGCTTACTGCCTGGGTTGGGGACCTCCAGGGCGCGTACGGTTCATCTGTACCCAGGAACAAGTGCTTACTGCCTGGGTTGGGGACCTCCAGGGCGCGTACGGTTCATCTGTACCCAGGAACAAGTGCTTACTGCCTGGGTTGGGGACCTCCAGGGCGCGTACGGTTCATCTGTACCCAGGAACAAGTGCTTACTGCCTGGGTTGGGGACCTCCAGGGCGCGTACGGTTCATCTGTACCCAGGAACAAGTGCTTACTGCCTGGGTTGGGGACCTCCAGGGCGCGTACGGTTCATCTGTACCCAGGAACAAGTGCTTACTGCCTGGGTTGGGGACCTCCAGGGCGCGTACGGTTCATCTGTACCCAGGAACAAGTGCTTACTGCCTGGGTTGGGGACCTCCAGGGCGCGTACGGTTCATCTGTACCCAGGAACAAGTGCTTACTGCCTGGGTTGGGGACCTCCAGGGCGCGTACGGTTCATCTGTACCCAGGAACAAGTGCTTACTGCCTGGGTTGGGGACCTCCAGGGCGCGTACGGTTCATCTGTACCCAGGAACAAGTGCTTACTGCCTGGGTTGGGGACCTCCAGGGCGCGTACGGTTCATCTGTACCCAGGAACAAGTGCTTACTGCCTGGGTTGGGGACCTCCAGGGCGCGTACGGTTCATCTGTACCCAGGAACAAGTGCTTACTGCCTGGGTTGGGGACCTCCAGGGCGCGTACGGTTCATCTGTACCCAGGAACAAGTGCTTACTGCCTGGGTTGGGGACCTCCAGGGCGCGTACGGTTCATCTGTACCCAGGAACAAGTGCTTACTGCCTGGGTTGGGGACCTCCAGGGCGCGTACGGTTCATCTGTACCCAGGAACAAGTGCTTACTGCCTGGGTTGGGGACCTCCAGGGCGCGTACGGTTCATCTGTACCCAGGAACAAGTGCTTACTGCCTGGGTTGGGGACCTCCAGGGCGCGTACGGTTCATCTGTACCCAGGAACAAGTGCTTACTGCCTGGGTTGGGGACCTCCAGGGCGCGTACGGTTCATCTGTACCCAGGAACAAGTGCTTACTGCCTGGGTTGGGGACCTCCAGGGCGCGTACGGTTCATCTGTACCCAGGAACAAGTGCTTACTGCCTGGGTTGGGGACCTCCAGGGCGCGTACGGTTCATCTGTACCCAGGAACAAGTGCTTACTGCCTGGGTTGGGGACCTCCAGGGCGCGTACGGTTCATCTGTACCCAGGAACAAGTGCTTACTGCCTGGGTTGGGGACCTCCAGGGCGCGTACGGTTCATCTGTACCCAGGAACAAGTGCTTACTGCCTGGGTTGGGGACCTCCAGGGCGCGTACGGTTCATCTGTACCCAGGAACAAGTGCTTACTGCCTGGGTTGGGGACCTCCAGGGCGCGTACGGTTCATCTGTACCCAGGAACAAGTGCTTACTGCCTGGGTTGGGGACCTCCAGGGCGCGTACGGTTCATCTGTACCCAGGAACAAGTGCTTACTGCCTGGGTTGGGGACCTCCAGGGCGCGTACGGTTCATCTGTACCCAGGAACAAGTGCTTACTGCCTGGGTTGGGGACCTCCAGGGCGCGTACGGTTCATCTGTACCCAGGAACAAGTGCTTACTGCCTGGGTTGGGGACCTCCAGGGCGCGTACGGTTCATCTGTACCCAGGAACAAGTGCTTACTGCCTGGGTTGGGGACCTCCAGGGCGCGTACGGTTCATCTGTACCCAGGAACAAGTGCTTACTGCCTGGGTTGGGGACCTCCAGGGCGCGTACGGTTCATCTGTACCCAGGAACAAGTGCTTACTGCCTGGGTTGGGGACCTCCAGGGCGCGT
>JBBPBX010099668.1:0-12493 GCA_038048925.1 Garcialebias charrua | reverse complement strand
TTCTCTAAATGGTTTTTCAGAATCTGTTGGAATCCTGGCAAAAACCAATGCAGATTTGTTCCTGTCTTTGATTTTATACGTCTACCTTATAATGTTTTGCTAGTTTTTTGATACTTTGTTAAAAAAAAAAAATAAAAAAAAAAAAAATATATATATATTTTTGTTTTTTTCTCTCTTTTTGTTTTCTATTGTTTATTGTTTGTTTGTTTATTGTTTAATGAAATTCTATCACTGCTGTTCATTGTTCTTTAGTTTTAGCAGGTCGCTTTCGTAAATGAGCCCATGAGGTTCAAAAGATTTACCTGACTAAATAAAGGTTGAATGAATGAATGAAAAAAATGGTTCAAAATGATGCTAACATAGTGTTTTTTCTGTCTCTGTTTCATTTTAACCCAGAATTTTTTTTAGTCGGAACCCTAAGTGCAAGTCATCTTGAAAATAGGTCCATATAAACTGCTCAATGGTTTCAGTGTATTGTGTTGGAGATGGCTGTTGTGGCAGGTGTTAGGGAAATGTGGTTCAGACACCAGCCCTGGCAAGAGACACAAACAGCATGGACATCACATGGTAGTGATGTGGTCAGTGTGCGCATGTGCTCGAGGAGCACGGACGTAGGGTGTGTCCCAATCCAATGGCTGCATAGGTCTAAGGCCGCATTTGAAAGCTTCTGACGTCACAGCGATGCCAAGGCCTGTCCCAATTCGAAGACTCCTTCAATGCGGCCGACGAATGCGGCCTATTTTTTCCCGAATTTCAAGGCCAGATCCCATGTATCCTTCAAGGCCGAGGCTATCCCAAAATGCATTGCGTTTACACTGCGTGTACACGGTACACGTGTGCTTGGAACATTTTGGATGGATGTAATGGCGGACGAAGCGACGGAATACACTTTTAAATGTAAGTATGTTAAAATGTGGGATAAAAAATTAAAAGCCTAAAGCGGTTATGATTTATGACATAAATGATTAAAGCGGATATTAGTCTTTTGTCATTTGTAGACATTTTTTTGTATCTTTTGTCAGCTTGTGCAGCGGGTCCCGTCGTATTATCGCCGCTAAGCTAACTTTTTTTTTCTCTTTAATTTTTAGGGAGCAAGGAGCAGATCGAGGCTTTTATTAAGCTTAGGAATCAAAACAGCCACCTTTTTACGGGGGCTAAACTTTGTGCAGCTGTAGCATGGAGGTACAAAAATGAATTTATTTAATCATCTTATGCTTCTGAGTAGTTTCAGTAACCTTCATGCTGTACATAACCTGCGATTTCTTGGCCTCTGCTGTGAAAACTGTTTTTCAATGTGGGTTTAAGACATTATTTTCCATGTTTCCCCTCTTCATTCATTTTATGTTGATGTTATCAGGGTAATTTTGGAGAAGATTGGCCTGCAGGGTAAAGTAACTCCTCTGCAGGCTGAAAAGAAATGGGGCAACTTAAAAAAAGAAATACAAAGTATGTACATGTGTAATGAATAACATAATTTGTACGGGCAGCTGTTAATACAAACCGGATTCCAAAAAAGTTGGGACACTAAACAAATTGTGAATAAAAACTGAATGCAATGATGTGGAGGTGCCAACATCTAATATTTTATTCAGAATAGAACACAAATCACAGATCAAAAGTTTAAACTGAGAGAATGTATCATTTTAAGGGAAAAATATGTTGTTTCAAAATTTCATGGCGTCAACAAATCCCAAAAAAGTTGGGACAAGTCCATTTTTACCACTGTGTGGCATCCCCCCTTCTTCTTACAACACTCAACAGACGTCTGGGGACAGAGGAGACCAGTTTCTCAAGTTTAGAAATAGGAATGCTCTCCCATTCATGTCTAATACAGGCCTCTAACTGTTCAATCGTCTTGGGCCTTCTTTGTCACACCTTCCTCTTTATGATGCACCAAATGTTCTCTATAGGTGAAAGATCTGGACTGCAGGCTGGACATTTCAGTACCCGGATCCTTCTCCTAGCCATGATGTTGTGATTGCTGCAGAATGTGGTCTGGCATTATCTTGTTGAAAAATGCAGGGTCTTCCCTGAAAGAGATGACGTCTAGATGGGAGCATATGTTGTTCTAGAACCTGAACATAGTTCTCTGCATTAATGGTGCCTTTCCAGACATGCAAGCTGCCCATGCCACAAGCGCTCATGCAACCCCATACCATCAGTGATGCAGGCTTCTGAATGGAGCGTTGATAACAACTTGGGCTATCCTTGTCCTCTCTGGTCCGGATGACATGGTGTCCCAGTGTTCCATAAACAACTTCAAATCGTGACTCATCTGACCACAGAACCCCCCCGCGTCCCTCGGGGGGTTCTGTGGCGGGTACTCCGGGAGTATGGGGTACCAGGCCCATTGATATGGGCTGTTAGGTCCCTGTACGACCGGTGTCAGAGCTTGGTCCGCATTGCCGGCAGTAAGTCAGGCTCGTTTCCGGTGAGAGTTGGACTCCGCCAAGGTTGCCCTTTGTCACCGATTCTGTTTATAACTTTTATGGACAGAATTTCTAGGCGCAGCCAAGGTGTTGAGAGGATCCGTTTTGGTGGCCTTAGAATCGCTTCTCTGTTTTTTGCAGATGATGTGGTCCTATTGGCTTCATCAGCTCGTGATCTACAGCTTTCGCTGGAGCGGTTTGCAGCTGAATGTGATGCGGCCGGGATGAGGATCAGTTCCTCCAAATCCGAGGCCATGGTCTTGAGCCGGAAAAGGGTAGCGTGCCCTCTCCGGGTCGGGGAGGAGGTCCTTACCCAAGTGGAGGAGTTTAAGTATCTCGGGATCTTGTTCACGAATGAGGGAAAACTGGAGCGTGAGATCGATAGGCGGATAGGTGCAGCGTCCGCAGTGAAGCGGGCGCTGTACCGGTCTGTCGTGGTGAAGAGAGAGCTGAGTCAAAAGGCAAAGCTCTCAATTTACCGATCGATCTACGTTCCCACCCTCATCTATGGTCATGAGCTTTGGGTTATGACCGAAAGAACAAGATCTCGGATACAAGCGGCTGAAATGAGTTTTCTCCGCAGGGTGGCTGGACTCTCCCTTAGAGATAGGGTGAGAAGCTCAGTCATCCGGGAGGGACTCGGAGTAGAGCCGCTGCTTCTCCACATCGAGAGGAGCCAGTTGAGGTGGCTCGGGCATCTGGTTAGGATGCCTCCTGGACGCCTCCCTGGTGAGGTGTTCCGGGCATGTCCCACCGGGAGGAGACCCAGAGGAAGACCCAGGATACGCTGGAGGGACTATGTTTCTCGGCTGGCCTGGGAACGCCTTGGGATTCCCCCAGAGGAGCTGCTCCAAGTGGCTGGGGAGAGGGAAGTCTGGGCCTCCCTACTTAGGCTGCTACCCCCGCGACCCGACCCCGGATAAGCGGTAGAAAATGGATGGATGGATGGATGGATCTGACCACAGAACAGTCTTCCATTTTGCCACACTTCATTTTAAATGACCCCTGGCCCAGTGCAAACGTTTGAGCTTGTGAGCTTGCTTAAAATCTCTGGTGGAGATGATCACAGCCATTGAGTCAGCCATCCGCAACAACAAAATTAAAGAATTTGAAGCAGAACAACTATCAAAGTTTCAGCCTGCCTCAGTAATGCCAAACCACCACCTTCCAACATCAGTAGAGGAGAGGGATGCACTCACCACTCTTAGCAAGGACAAAAAACGTGCACAGTGGTTTTGAACCAGAAAGACAATCATGAGAAAGTTATGACACTCCTTAGTGACTTAACCACTAAGAGATCCAGGAAGTGGTTACAAGAAGAAGTTGATAGATTGCCTGAAATTTTTGGAGCAGGACAAGGCTATTGACAGTATTCTGTACCACATACTGTACCCAGGGGAGGCCACACCTAGTCTGTATGGTTTACCTAAAATTCACAAACAAGGTGTACCTTTAAGACCAATTGTTAACAATATTAACTTGGTCACTTACAATGTTTCCAAATATCTGGCGTCTGCACTCATCCCTTTAGTTGGCAGCTCAGAACACCACATACAGAACACCGTGGACTTTGTGGATAAGGTGAGGGATGTCATCATGGAGACTGATGAAACAATGGTCTCTTTTGATGTCACACCACTCTTTACGTGCATTCCTGTTGATGAGGCAGTAGAGGTGGTCTGTTTAAGGTTAAAAATCAGACACCACTCTGAGCAGCAGCTCAACTCTTGAAACTGTGCCTGCAGTCAACCTACTTCACATGGGGAGCAATATTATAGGCAGAAACATGGGTGTGCTATGGGGTCTCCAGTTTCTCCTATTGTTGCCAACCTGTACATGGAGAAGAGAGCCTTGACGTCCTTTTCAGGGACACCACCAAGTATGTTGATGACACTTGGGTTAAAATTAAATCTCAGGAAGACCAACATTTCACTGATCACATTCTGTGAATAAATATATCAAGTTCACACGAGAAGATGTAAAAAATGGCAGGCTGGCTTTCTTGGACTGTGAGGTCTCAGTTTCTGATGGAGGACATTTGCAAACTGGGGTGTACCACAAACCCACCCACACAGTATTTGCAGTTTGACTCCCATCACTCTTTGGAGCACAATTTAGGAGTCATCAGGACTCTGTACCTCAGAGCAGACAGCGTCCCCACTAACTCAGGAGGCAGACAGAAGGAGAAATCACACAAGACAGGCTCTAGAGAAATACATATATTTTTGAATTTAAATTATTTATTCATTTCAGATTAAAAAAAACACAAAAAACTATTTACAAAACCACATTAAAAAAACAATACAGGAAATGAAAGGAAGCAGAATAAGAAAAAATCTTATATCTGCCCCTTCTTTAAACAAAATTAATTCAAATAATCAATTCAGACAACAATCATCTATAAAAAATATAACATAATAAATAACTCATCACACTTTACCATATATAGTAATTTGGATGTAAACCAATTTATATATATTTTTCAGAAATTTAGTTTTAATCATTTTCTTAAACATATAGACATTGACTTTGCAACTTTATCATTTTCCAAACCATTCCACAGACCTATTCCCTGAATTAAAGTAGACCTACTCTTCAAACTAGTTCTATGCTGTGGCATAACAAAAATATTTGTTCCCTTAAGATTATAAGTACTTTTCCTTTTTACAAAAAGCGTTTGGATGTTTGGGGGTAATGTGAAGTTCTGAACTTTGTACAATACCAAAATAATATTATAGTCAACCAAATCATAAAACTACAGCAACTTCAATTTACAAAACAAAACATTTGATGGATGGCAGTAATGTTTTAATTATAATAATATAATAATAATAATGAATTCAATTTATAACGCACTTTTCATTAATGAAAATCTCAAAGTGATTGTAATAATTCTTATAGCTCTTTTCTGTAAAGTAAACATAGGCTTAGTTATAGTTTTACACGCTGTACCCAAACATCTATACAATAAACTAAATGCGGGACTACAATTGTATTATACAACAAATACAGTGCTTTATCATTTAATAAATCTCTAACTCTATGTAGCACTGCAATGGACCTAGATATTTTTGTTTTTACACATTTTATGTGTTGTTTGCATGACAACCTATCATCAATAATTACACCCAAAAACTTCACCTCCCTTACCGTGCATATCTCAACACCATCAATTTAAAAAGGAACATCAGCATTTATCTTTTTTCTTACTAAATATCATATAATTGGTTTTATCCAGGTTCAAAGATAACTTATTTATTTTAAACCAAGATTGTAATTTAACAAACTCAATATTTATCAACTCAAACATTTGTTCCAAGTCTTTACCAAAACAAAAGAAAGTATACGTCATCAGCAAAAAGAACACATTTAAGGACACCGGACACCTCCATTAAATCATTTACATATAAAATAAACAATTTAGTTCCAAGTACAGAGCCTTGTGGCACTCCAGATAAAACATTGCATAGATTAGATCTTACATCGTCTATTTGAACAAACTGTTTTCTGTCTTTTAGATAACTAAATATCCACTGCAATGCAGGTCCTCTAATACCATATTTTTTTAATTTATCAAGTAGAATGGAATGGTCAAAAGTGTCAAATGCTTTTTTTAAATCAACAAATATACTTATGCAATGTTGTTTTTTATCTACAGCTGTTGTAACCTGTTCCATCAACTCCATAAGAGTCAGAGTCAGAGAGTCAGAGTCAGAGAGTCTTTATTGTCATTTGCACCGCATGTGGTACATGTGATGAAAACGAGATTATGTACACGGGGTCCCAGTTACATCCAACAACAAATGCAAGAGAAAAACAGTAATAACATCTAGGATTAACTAAGAGAAACATCAACTAGTAATACACTAAGCCCTAATGTAGTAGAAAAACATCATTATAAACAGCAGCACGAACATGAGTCTTTATGAGCAGATGGTCACAGATGAACACAGCAACAAGAAAACAGATCAGCATCAGCATGATGTGATATTTTGCAGTGTTTATTCTTATTATTTATTTATTCATGAGTCTAACAGCCTCAGGGTAGAAGCTGTTCCTCAGTCTAGTGGTTCTACATTTGATGCTCCTCAACCTCCGTCCTGAGGGGAGTGGGGCAAAGAGTGAGTGTGCTGGGTGAGTGAGGTCTTTCATGATGCAGGTGGCTCTTTTCCTGCATCTGGAGGTGTAAATGTCTGTGATGGTGGGGAGACTGACTCCAACAGACTTCTGTGCAGCCTTCACCACTCTCTGTAGAGCTTTCCTCTCTGCAACTGTGCAGCCTCCATGCCACACATTGATGCTGGAGCACAGGATGCTCTCCACTGCACACCTGTAGAAGGAGGTGAGGACTGGGCTGCTCAGACCAGCTCGTCTCAGCCGTCTGAGGAAGTAGAGTCTCTGATGACCTTTCTTGATCAGGCTGGTGGTGTTGTTGCTCCAGCTGAGGTTATCATTCAAGTGTACACCCAAGTATTTGTAGCTGGAGACCACCTCCACCGCAGATCCACCTATGTTCAGTGGGGTGTGGGTGTGTTTGTTCCTTCTGAAGTCCACAATCATCTCCTTTGTCTTCTTCACATTCATGTGAAGATTATTCTCTTTGCACCAGCTCTCCAGGTGTTCCACCTCCTGTCTGTAGCTGGACTCATCATTGTTTGTGATGCATCCCACCACCGCTGTATCATCTGCAAACTTAACAATATGACAGCCTGGATGTGTGGCTGTACAATCATATGTGAGCAGAGTGAACAGAAGAGGGCTCAGCACACATCCTTGAGGAGAGCCAGTGCTGAGGGTTATGGTGGAGGAGGAGAAGTTGTGGATCTTCACGGACTGTGGTCTGTTTGTTAAGAAGTCTAGTACCCAGTTACAAATGGAGGGGCTTAGTCCAAGTGTGGATAGTTTGTCTATCAGAGTTTGGGGGATCATGGTGTTGAAGGCAGATGTGAAGTCCACAAAGAGCAGACGCACGTATGAGTCACGTATAAGAGCCATGGATGTTGAATTATTTGATCTAAATCCATATTTACTGTGACTTAGAATGTTATTTTTATCCAGAAATTGGTAGTCTGGTCACAAATAATTTTTCTAGAATTTTTGAGAATTGTGGCAACAAGGATGTAGGTCTATAGTTGTTAAATACACATTTATCACCATTTTTGAATAGAACTACCTTTGCTATTTTCATTCTGTCTGGAAACACTCCTGTTAAAAATGACAAATTACATATATATGTAAATGATTCAATAACATGACTCATTATTTCTTTTATCACCATCATCAAAGGCCCACTTCCTGAAAGCAGAGAAAAAGCCCAAACAGGACTCCAGCCAGCCATCAGGTGAAAAGGAGGAACCCAGACCCAGACCAGTGGTCATTCCGTATGTTGCGGGAGTTTCAGAGACATTGAGACGTTTATTTTCTAAACACAACGTCCCAGTGGCTTTTAAACCCCAAAATACATTACGGCAAAGACTGGTTCATCCCAAAGATCCAGTCCCCCGGCACAAACAGAGTAATATTGTGTATGCTGTTCAGTGTCAGGAGGGCTGTGATCAGTCTTATATCGGGGAAACTAAACAGCCACTGGCCAAAAGGATGGCCCAGCACAGAAGATCAACATCATCAGGTCAGGACTCTGCAGTCTACACTCATCTCCAGGCCAGCGGTCACTCTTTCAGGGATGAAGATGTTCACATCCTTGATAGAGAGGAACGATGGTTTGAGAGAGGAGTAAAGGAGGCCATCTTTGTGAAAAGAAACCGTCCATCATTAAACAGAGGTGGAGGCCTCCGGGTTCAACTGTCCCCCTCTTACAATGCTGTTATTGCTAGTATCACTCAGCCCTCTGTGAAGAGCAAACAACCATCAGGGTGCTAACGATCCATCGTTAGGCTGATGGTCCTGCTTGATCATGTCGGGGAGTGGTGTCGCACAGGTTAGACGGTGGGCCTGTGGTCGGAAGATCGATTCAGCCCTCTGTGAAGAGCAAACAACCATCAGGGTGCTAACGATCCATCGTTAGGCTGATGGTCCTGCTTGATCATGTCGGGGAGTGGTGTCGCACAGGTTAGACGGTGGGCCTGTGGTCGGAAGATCGCCCGTTCAAGCCCCGGTACCAACATCAAAATGTGGGTGGAAAAGGTGAAACTCCTACACCTGCCTCCACCCTCATTCGCCCCACCCTGGACCCCTAAGCAAGGCCCTCAACCCCCATCTGCTCCCTAAACAGGTCTCTCTTGAAAATGAGTTCTCGTGGCTCAATGAGACTACCTGGATAAATATAGGGTAAATAAAATATATATATTTTAAATATTGAAATCCAGTTGTAGTCCCCTTAATGTGATATCAGATTTAGTATGCTCTAACATGTGGATTAAGCAAAATCAGAAATTAAGGAGACTAGCAGATTCCCCCATGGCGCAGTGGGCGACAGTGGGAAGGAATTATTTCCTTTTAACAGGAAGACGCCACAAGCTGAACCAGAACCAGGATTGTGAATGTCAGCACCAATGTTCTCAGACCTGCATGAAAAGGGGCATAGATCAGAAAACTGTCAAATCAAATGGTCAAAAGGTCATGAATGATAGAAGCCCGTGACAGCATGTTCTTAGGCAGAATTGTTTATTTCCAAAATACAATAATTTACAAATGTGCCACAAATTTTTGAAGCAAAATGAATTTCAATTAAAATAAATTATTTCTGATGTACCAAAGTAGAGGCAAAGGCAGTTCATAGGAAATAATAGAAAGAGGATGATCTGTTGTACAGCATGAAAGTTGCAGATTCAAGCTCTGATTCAGAGTACAGTGTTTGAGATAGATTCAGTTTGACTTTAATGCATAGTTAATTTATTTTCTACATCTCAGCCAGCTGATACTGAATATGAACAAAGCTGTGATACTGATAGTACAGATAGAACACTTTGTTTTTTCCAAGCTGGATTCAGACATTTTCCTAATGCTTGTGTACCTTATATGTTTTGTCACCTATCTGCTCACTTTTATGTGCTGCCATTAAAGCTGTGATGCTTAGCATGTCTTCAAGTTTATTTTTCCTACGCTTGTCTTAAAAATATCCTGCTTTAAAAGTATTTTTAACAAAAATGCTTCCCTTTTTGTGCATTTCTTTCTTGGCTCAGACTATAGTGAGGCGCTTCATAAAAACTAAGCCCTTTGCGCCACAGCTTTGCCCTTAATTAAAAAAAATTGTGTACGATAATCTGTATGTTTTTAAAACCTTTGTGTTTTTAAAATACATCTCTATAGTGCAAGAAAATCTAATACAGAGCAAAAAACACCAACATTCACATGAATGCATTAAGTTTTGCAATCATGATGCTCAACTGTAAATAAATACAAGTGAAACCAAACCAGGTCACAAAAATAGACACTCATAGAGGTAACGAAACAAAACATTCAGGAATAAACTAAAGTGGCAGTTCAGATTATTTGAAGTGGGGTTCTGGGCTTCTAGCTCTTTGAATGACCTTAGTTTAGAGAAACAGATTAAATCTGAGTTTACGTCCGATAGGATCGATCAGCTTATGGCTTTGAATGTTTTAGATTAGAGTTGTTGTATTTTTAGATTTTAACACAACAGAGCGCAGGTTGACGATTGACTTTGTAGTCATGTCGTCTGATCTGCGGCTGGGGTATAGAGAGGAGCTCAGCTGTCAACTGATCACCACCTGGTAGTGAGTTGGATCAGAGGGTGGGGGAAGATGCCGGAAAAAACCCGGTAGGCCCAAACGTGTAGTGGAGGTTTGCTGGGAACGCCTAGCAGAAGAACCCGTCAGAAAGATCTTCAACTTGTACCTCAGAGAGAATTTCAACCATATACAGGTAGTCCCTGACTTACGAGCGAGTTCCGTCCCTAGGGGGCGCTCGTATGTCAAAAATTCGTAAGTAGGATCACATAGTAAAAAAAAAAAAAAAAATTTTTTTTTTTTTTTTTAGAAATTAATACATGTACAGTACTGTACATTCACCAAGCACTTAGCCTATCCTAACAGTTTTTAAAGATGAAGGAGTGAGTTTAATTGTCTCCCTTGGGAGCCTGCATGGAGGAGGGAGACAATTCCACTCACTCCTTCATCTTTAAAAACTGTGTTAGGATAGGCTAAGTGCTTGGTGACTGTACAGTACTGTACATTTATCTATTTATTAAAAATATACTGTACAGTATATATATTTATTTTTATTTATAAATAGATAAATGTACAGTACAGTACTGTACAGTCACCAAGCACTTAGCCTATCCTAACACAGTTAAGGAGTCAGTTGAATTGTCTCCCTCCTCCCCAGCAGGCTCCATTCACATAAAGGGAGCTAGCTCCCTTTATGTGAAAGGGAGACAACTCAACTCACTACTTCATCTTTAAAAACTGTGTTAGGATAGGCTAAGTGCTTGGTGACTGTACAGTACTGTACATGTATTCATTTATTTAAAAAAAAAAAAATTTTTTTTTTTTAATGAGATGCATATTCGTAAGTCCGGGACCTCATAAGTAAGAGTGCTCGTAAGTCGGGGACTACCTGTACTGTACCAGTGAGGGCCTCACTTGTTGAGGCGACCGTCTTGAGTTGTGGCTACAAGGTTGTTGGTGCACTATGAGACACCATCTCTGACCATTTTGATGAGCACAGTTTTTTGAATGCGTCTGACGACTTCATCAGTTGTTCATCTTCTGCCATGAGTGCTCGGCAATGAACAAGGTTACAGATTTTGTTCAGTGTATGTCCCAGTTTTATGGCAAGGCTTGTTTTTTTGTATGAACGTGTTTCTTCATCAAAGCCTGACACAGTCTTTACTGCTTGCACAACTCTCTGGAAGTTAGCAGGTTTCACAGCATCCTCTAGGTTATGTATTGCATATTTTGTGCGCAGACATATCAACAAACGGCCAACTTCATGAAGCTTTTGTCGCATGTAGTCGTATTTTGAGGGGTCTTGTCCATGTCTGTTGTGGAGTGACTGAGCAAACTGAATAATACACAGGTCATTTCTCACAGCTGAGGTAACATCGTCGGGTTTCATACTTTTAATGATCTTACAAACACCACTTCAGATTTCATGATAGAATGCAGACTCTTTAGCCAAAGCCAAACTCAGCACTTTGGCTCTTCCAGGTGGATTATCCATATCCATATTTTCTGGCTTACAAGGGCATCTACGGACATGTCTCCATAGTTGCTTTTGAACGTACATTCCTTCACAGTAGATACAGTGAATAAATGTTCCATCTACGGCCTTAGCTTTTGTCTTTCTCTTCACTTTCAAGGGCCCTTGTCCACCTTGTAAAACTGCATTGTTATGCTTGTGAATTCCCCTGTTCCTCAATTTTTCTAATAAAACTTTGCGCTCTTTAGAATCCTTGTGAAGGGAAAACAGTTGGATAATTTCAGGATGCGTCTGGTGTGTTTGCAAATGGCGTGAAATTTTAGTTTGTGGCTTACCACAAACATAACAGAAGTTTTGTAGACATGTAATCTGCTTTGAGGATTCCTGTTTGAGAAGCTCATCTTTTCTGTCTGGTTTATCCTTTGAGTATGTGGTAGAAGTGGCTTGGCCTGATGTTTTAAATGCGCTTTCTCCAATATTACTTGTGTCAGGAGGAAAGCACCATTTTGACGTGCTGGGAAAAACAGGGAAACTTGTGTCTGACATATTAGGATCAGGTATTGCTCCTTTTTCCAGAATCTGTCCAACTTTGGACTGGCTACACTGAAGGGGGACACAGGGACATCTGGACAAGTCTCCAGTCCATCACAGGTACACAGGGACAAGTCTCCAGTCCATCACAAGGACACGTGGACAAGTCTCCAGTCTATCACAGGGATACCTGGACAGGTCTCCAGTCCATCACAGGTACACAGGGACAAGTCTCCAGTCCATCACAAGGACACATGGACAAGTCTCCAGTCCATCACAGGGACATGTGGACAAGTCTCCAGTCCATCACAAGGACACATGGACAAGTCTCCAGTCCATCAAAGGGATACCTGGACAGGTCTCCAGTCCATCACAGGTACACAGGGACAAGTCTCCAGTCCATCACAAGG
>JBBPBX010099667.1:0-12493 GCA_038048925.1 Garcialebias charrua | reverse complement strand
TCTTGCGTCGTTCGTCTAAAAGACAACAGACATTTAGACCAAACTAGATTTCATTTTTTTTATTTTAGTTTAACCTAAACTAAATAATGAATGGAGGAATAGTTTGAAAGAAGAGGCCTTCGTTACAGAAGCCCTCCACATTTCTATAGGTATAGATCCCTATATCTGATTTTTACAGCATTGATCCACCCCTTAATTGGTAATTGTAGCTGATCTAATCCATGATAGCTTACATACCAGGTGCATATAGGTAAGGCTTAATGTAGAATCCCAATCATAAGCCCACCTAAAACCACATAATTGCATGACACATTGAACCAGGGTGGCACCGACTGGAAGCCATCCAGCCTGCAACCTTCGATGTGGGGACCTGCTGATCCAACGTTGGTCTTCAACCTTCATCCAAGGGCCGCCTCCTCTGCTTCAATCGAGGGATCCCCTCTACATGCTGATTAAAAACCATTCTTGCTGATGAAATCAATAACCCCCATCGTTGTGGATTTACCGTTGTGGATTATAAGACTTTGTTTTCCAAGGGATCACAGACTCAGTTTTCCATGGGTTAACAGACTATGTTTTCCAAAGGATTGAAAGCTTACCGCAATGGGATTACCTACGAACAGTATGGAATTTCCAAAAACATTATGGGAGTATAATTTTGAACTTTTTTTTTACTTTTTTTTCCACTTGACTGGATTACATAGAGGTCAGAGACATTCGGTGGTATCCTTTCGTGTTGGAACTCATCTCCAAGGACAGGCGATGACTTCCAAAAAGGGGGACTGTAGTGATACAGGCCTTCATGCTTGACCTTCAAGTACACCTCTTCACATCTCTCTGAAACTCTCAGTGTTACACTTTCTTGAAGCTCTCAAGGAGACAAGTGGACACCATTTTTGTTACAATTATTTTGAATTAATGGACACTAATTAATCAGATTGAACTTTCTTTTTAATGTGTGTTAATTCAGAATTGATCTACAGTATATTTTGTCATTTAATGATGATCTGTTACTTGCATGAGTTTGACCTTCTGCTGGTTTTATTTCTGCAGAACAAGCAGGTTCTGAATCTGGGACATGAGCCATGGTAAAAGCTGTTCACTTCCTTCTCTGTTTTGTCTTCAAGGTAGACACAACTCTCACAGGCCAGTCCATCTGGCCGCTTATGTAAACAGTTTTCCTGTTGTCCTTCAGAGACCTTCTGCCTATGAGATGAAATTCCATCTCTTATTTTGCTAAACCAGCCAGTAGTCATTGAGGAGGTGGGGAGACCCCGCCTCCCATATTAAAGGGACACTTCCGTTTGGACTTTAGTGTGTTGGAGAGTACTAACTAACAACTTGGTTTTCTCCTCTGGAAAAAGCTGGAAACGTTCTGGTCATTGTGTCAATTAGACCTACATTCTCAGCCGGAGTTACAGCAAAGCTTACTGTAACTCATTCACTCAATTTCTGAAAGAATTTGTTTTCTGAAGTTTTATTTTGAAAATCAGTCAGTGCGATTGGCTCTGTTCCTGCCGGGAGAAGCGTTCTTCTTGCTCGTCTGACTTAGCACACACGCGCGGAGGTCATCTGGACGTGAACTGGACAACACAGTCCGTTAGTGTCCACAAAACTTCAACTCGTATCTCCAAAGACGTACCGTCAACAGGTAACGAGGCGTTGGTTGTGTTTTGAACGTGTGAGAAGCCCAGCTGAGACCTGTATGGGAAAGGTTGCCACCCTGTCTTTTCAAAATAATTAACTTCCGTTAAACTTAGCTTTCATTTTTCACTTCTTCCTCCTATTCTTATTTTTCTTAAGCCCTTAATCTGTCAAGTAAATGTGCCGACAGTAAGTTAAACGCTAACTGTCTGTTTGTTGTTAATTTGAATTCTTGTCAACGTAGTTTATTAGATCAGAGCTAATATCGATACAAATGTTTAATGTAATTTTATGATTATTTCAATAAAAGGTCTATTTTCTGGTGGACCAACATAAGTTGAAGTCTCTTGTGAAATTATATTTTTGTCTAGTCACAGTTAAAGCAATTTAATACCGGAAAAAGGGTGAACTCGCGAATTGGTGGTAGGTTTGTGCAGATAAACTCTGCTCAGACTTGCGCATCTAAAATATAGGTAAGTCAGTAAACTGACCAATAAGTCCTATATTATCACAATAATGGTGGCCCTGTAAGTGTTTAAATACCTTACAGTGCCTATATTATTACAGTGACTTTGTAGTGTACTCTGTAACTTTTCTAACAATATATTTTTAACATATTTCTTCACTCTGTCACTATCTACTGACAGACTGATGTTAGACAAAGTAATCTCTGAAAAAAACTATAGTCCCCTTGCTTCTCTATCAGCATTTATAAAAACACTAAAAACACAGAGTGACCCGGCCTTAACCAGCCAATAAAAACAGAGCTTCTCACTTCTCAGTGTTCTCACGCTCCTAACCCACGCCCCCCCTGTCCCAGCCCGCAGCGGCCGCGGCTCGTTCTCATTCAAAGAATTGCAAAGCGATGCAGGACTGTTTTGTATGTGACACAAATGTATTAAATATCCCTTCTTCATCCCAGAGCTGGACTTTTCTTTTGTTTTTTTGCCAAAAGTCAAGTGATCGCTTCATCCTTCACTGACAGGAATGAGGAAATGGATTTGTCACGAGCAGAAAAAAAACTCATGTCCAACGTGGCTGCGTGAAGCTCTGCAGATTTTAGGGTGTTTTTGTGTTGCTGGACCAGTGCTTCATGTTTTTATTTTATTTTTTAGAACGTTTTATTAACATATAATCACAGAACTTTGCTGCGGCTGAGACAGGACATGTAGTGGGGGCGGAGCATTCCAGACATTCCAGACCTCCACTGACAGAAATGAGGAAGTCACGAGCGAATTAAATCATGTCCAACGTGGCTGCGTGAAGCTCTGCTGATTTCAGGGTGTTTTTGTGTTGCTGGACCAGTGCTTCATGGTTTTATTTTATTTTTAGAACGTTTTATTAACATATAATCACAGAACTTCGCAGCGCTGAGACGGGACATGTAGAGGAGGCGGAGCATTCCAGGCTGCAGCGCGAGCGAGGTGGAGCTGAGTCATATATGGCTCTGAGGGGGAGGGAGCAGAATGCTTTTCCCTGCTGAAAATATTTCTATGTCCTACGCACAACAGAAAGTTACACATAGCACCTTTAAACTCCCGAGCGAAACGGTAAGAAACATCACTTTCGATCGCGTTCATCGGCTCGGAGCTAAAAGGTCGGATAACTCGCATCCACGATCAATGGTGGTTAAATTCGAGCATTATAAACAGAAAATGCAGGTTATCAGACAAGGCAGAGAACTGAGGGGGACGAAATTTAGCGTTAATGATCAATTTCCAAAATAAATACTAGACAGAAGACACATTTTGTTCCCTATCAGGAAGAAATTTATTTCTAAAGGAGCCAGGGCTTCTGTATCTGTTGACAGGCTTTATGTTAATGGTCAGTTGTACAGGGAGCCGGACGTCACTCCGTGGCTATACTAGAGGAACAGCAGGTTAGTGTATGGTTCAGGGTTTCTGCAGGTTTCAACAACTCAAATTTACGACTTTTTAAGACTTTTAAAGACCAGTATGAATCAAATTTAAGACCTATTCACAACATATGTACACGACAGAAATGTACAGAAGAAATAATAATTACTAAATTACTTGAAAAGTAACTTTATTCAAAAAACGAAACAAACACATTTTACATGCAGTGTTGTTGATAATGGAGAACAAAAACATCTAGCCATGAGGTTGAAGATGCTTGTATGTGGACTACATAAATCTGAGCTCCTCTCCCTTAGCAAGAATCTCCTCCATAGGCATATATTTCTAAATTATCACACTAACCTTTATGACGGATTCTGCACCCAACCTGATGTCAATGTCTTTGGTTGGAGCCAGTTCTTCTTTTCAGCTACATCCAGTTTGATGAGCTGCAGTGTGGAGATATCTTGGAGGACCTCTCTCTTAATGAAGCGTCTGAGTAGACTAACAAAAGAAAATGAAATTACCATGAATTACAAAAAAATCAAACAAAATCAATACGAAGTCCTCAAACAACAACTTATGTCAACACACACATTTATAAGTTAGTACTACCGGGTAGGCTAATATACTTATAAAACACATTTACAGAAATATATAGCCTAAACAGGTTGATCAAATTTGCATCTGAAAACTAAAGCTGTCATATAAACATGTTTGTTAAAATAAAACGTTTACTTACTTTTACATGCTTCATTAAAGGTGCTATGTGTAACTTTCTGTAGAGCACAAAACTTAGAAATATTTTCAACAGGCAAAGCATTCTGATCCCTCCCCCTCAGAGCCATATATGGCTCTGCCCCCCTTGCTCTGCTGAAATTCAAATTCAAGCTCTGTTTTTATTGGCTGATTCAAATTCAAGCTCTGTTTTTATTGGCTGGTTACAAACTCTGTTTTTATTGGCTGGTTAACGGCGGGTCACTCTGTGTTTTTAGTGTTTTTATAAATGCTGATAGAGAAGCAAGGGGACTATAGTTTTTTTCAGAGATTACTTTGTCTAACACCAGTCTGTCAGTAGATAGTGACAGAGTGAAGAAATATGTTAAAAATATATTGTTAGAAAAGTTACAGACTGCACTACAAAGTTACATAGCGCAGCTTTAAGTCATTAGCTGTTGAATGCCCATGAATTGGGATCCCAGGTATCTGGACTGTACCTGTCCCTCCTCCCAAAAACGAAGGTGTAGGTCCAGCTGCTTGGTTTTGGTGGTTTGATTCAGGCTTTCATCGAACATGAGCACAAACGGTCCAGTCACTTTGGAAATTAGTTCTCTTTTTATAAAGTCTGCTAGTCCAAAGCGGGTAATGTATGCAGTTTTATCTTTTCCACACTTAAATGATTTGGCGATGTCCGAGTCTGGAAACATAGTTTGAAACAAGTCTCCAATGTCTTCATTTGCGCTGTATGAGTGATGTTTAGTTATCACGTGGAGAATCCAGAGAACCTCCGCTCGTAATGTAGCCTCTGACCCGAAGACAACACGAAGTTCGCTAACAGGAGCTGCTGTCTCTCCGAGGCAGAGTAGATGAACCAGTGCTATGCTGGGGCTGGAGCAGCAGAACTGGCTAATAGCGGTCGTCTGTCTCAAGCCTTTCACAGCGCTAAAGTGCTAACATGCTAACGTTCCGAGTTTAACGTTTCTTTTACATAAGCAGCAGTAGGCCTCAAAGTCGCTGTTTGGCGACGGCTTTAGCCAAACCTTAAACTCGTCCCTCTCAAGCCAAGTGTTGTTAAATTCGCATTTCCCCATGTTAGCAACAGCACGCCGTCTTCTTCTGCTGTTGTTGTTGATGCCGTTGCCTTGGACTCTCACGAAAACTGATTGGCTGCAATACGTCACATGTTTGTCACGTAGGAAGCTTTTTTTTTTTGAGCGCTTGAGGCAGGATTACGACGCGCACAAAATTAAGACCTCTTTAAAAAATTAAGACTTCAACACAATAATTCAGCAAATTTAAGACTTTTTTAAGGCCTAAAATCGAGATTTTTAAATTTTAGACTTTTAAGACCCCGCGGAAACCCTGATGGTTGGTTTGGCAGGTAGGTTTGGAGCAGGGCTGTTCAACATGCGGCCCGCGGGCCAAGTTTGGCCCGCTGGTGAACTAAGTCGTCCATCAATGGGAACAACTAAAAAATATATATATATCATAGTTTTATTCATAACACAAATATATTTATTGATAAGAAGTACTGATAAATAACTCATGAGCGCTTGGCTTTTGATGATTGTGGCCCGTGGGTGGTTTAGTTGAATAGTCCTGGTTTAATGCTTGTTACACTGGAGGTGAATTAACTGGTATTTGTAAATGAAATTTAAAGAACAGCTCGGTGTCTGCACTGGTGAAGGTAAATGTCACAGTGGTTATTGTTTGATTTTGTTGTTGTTTTTTGCTTGTTTGTTTTTGTTTTCATTTTATCTTGTTTGTCTCTTTCTTTTGACTTCTCTATATCATTTGTTAGCACACAGGCACAAGGACAGATATACACCCATGCCAGTCCACACATATACCCAAATGTGGGCGTATGAACGCTAGGGAGCGCTAAAGCGCTATTCCGCTTACAGTGGACCTAAACTTTTTGTCAGCGTTTTTGTGAATTGACTAACTTTTATAATTCATAAGCGGATTTGTGCTATTTTTATTTAAAATGCAGTACCGCTAATAACTAATTATCTATCAGTAAAAACCAATAAACTTATTTACAAGCTCTTATGCTGCTTGTTTTATATTTTTCCCCACCGTAAACAGCAGAAAGGAGGAAGGGTGTGAGGGTGAGGGGGGCAGAGCTGAGAACAGACTCGGCTCTACCATGTAGGTAAATGCCTGGGGGTCCCATTTCAGCAGTGGCCCCGGCCCCGCCTCGCCCCGTGCAGTCACCTACATCACTAACATTGATCCTGCTTGTTAATGTACATTTAACATAAAAATAATTATAGTTACGATGAAAACGATCATTAAATACGCAATTAAAAAAACGGTCGATTTCTTTATCCCCCTACTAAAAATGGACTATTCCATGTTGATGACAACTTCCGGGTCAGTCGTGAACTCGAGGGCTAGTTCTGTGGCTAGCTGGTTGTGCTGGGTACTTGGATAAATCCGCAGACAACCCCGATGTTTCAAGCCAAATTAACGTGGCCGGATGATTTTATTGTGTCTTCTGTGTACACCACGCGACGGTGAGTCGTTAGTTTATGTATTTGGGTTGCTTTTTATGTATAAATGCGGTGGCGAGACGCCCGTGTATTTGAGATTTAAAAGTGGTGTGTTAGGGATTAAAGATCATTCTCTTTTTTGTTAATTTCGTGGCCGAATAGAATATATCTACGTAAAGTATTAAATAAATCCTTTGATTTTTGTAATTTCATCCTCTTAGGATCATTTTAGTTACTTTTCATTAAATCTGTTGACTGCCTATAGAAATTTTGATAACAGTTTAGTCCTGTGTATAAAGTAATGCTATTTTTTGTTTTGTTTATGACCTTGTTTAGGTCAGGTTTTTTTTCACCCCCTGTTCCCACCCAGGATGGCATTGGCAAGCTACCGGACCACCACAGCTGTGCGGTAGGACTTAAATTGCACCAAACTATTTGTTTTTTTCTGGACATATTACCCTGGATCATGAACTACAAACTACCAGATTATTGATTGATGGACCTTTAATCATCCGGGATTCAAGAACCGATTTAAAATAGAAAAAAAAGAACTCTTGGGTGTAATCAGGGTCTGTTTTGTTGTGTGTATTTTTTGTCTATTGGTTATAGTCAAAGAAAATGATTATTTTTACAAACAATATTATTATAAATACCTTCCTGTCTATTGGTTATACTCAAAGAAAATGATTATTATTACAAACAATATTATTATAAATACCTTCCTAAGTCTATAGTACAATACAAACAACTTAAAACTTGCTTCTTGTCTGATGGTGTTTTATTTTAGAATTAGCGGTTTAGAATTAGCTTCCCCTAATTTTCATAAGACATTAGTGCTTTTGAAATTGTGGACCTAAATAAATTAATTAGTGCTTTAGAAATAGTGGAACTAATTTTTGGGTTAGTGCTGCCCAGCACTGCATATACCTCATAAAGAAACACAACCAAGAAGGCTCACCAGCGTCTCTACTTTCTCCGCAAGCTGAAAAGGGCTGGAGCTTCAACCCCCATCATGTGCACCTTCTACAGAGGTGCCATAGAAAGTGTCCTGACCAGCTGCATCACTGTGTGGTTTGGTGCATGTACTGCATCCTGCCGCAAGAGCCTCCAGCGCATCGTGAGAGCAGCTGAGAAGATCGTCGGCACCTCCTTCCCCTCACTGCAGGACTTACACAGCAACCGCCTCACTCGGAAAGCCCTCTGCATGGCAGGTGATCCCACACACCCACTACACAGCTGCTTCAGCCTGTTGCCTTCAGGGAGGAGACTGAGGAGTCTCCAGGCTCGAACCAGCAGACTGAGAGACAGCTCTGTTCATCAGGCAGTCAGGATGCTAAACACTCTGCCTGCTCTGCCCCCCCTCCCATTTGAACTGCCTTAACACTAAAAACTTTCTCACACATTACCACACAACACAAAGATTTTAACACTGGACTCTGTGTCATCAAACGGGTTATTCACTAAACTCTCGGTCATGTGCTCATTCAGTTTGCACTACTTCTCATATTTGCACTAATGTTTGTATTACATCACTGCCTATAGTCATAATACTGTTTACATTCTCTGTTTACATACTACTGTTTACATTCAATGTTTACATTTATTAATACTGTTTACATTTATTACTACTGCTTACATTTATTACTACTGTTTACATTTACACTACTTTAATATCCACACCACTGCTGATACATATACAGTGTTCTCTGACCGGCCTTATTTAGGGATGCCCAATGTGCCTTACTGCATATGCCACTTTTGCCTCTATAACAACATCAACTACTACCTCATACATATACTGTGTACATTAACTCATATGCTGCTTTGCCACTTTGCAAATGTCAATGCTAGAACCTTTAGTTTATTTTATAGTTATACTTTTTATACTTTTTTTATACTAGTATGCAAAAACTCAGGACAGTATTATGTTCATTAAATGTTTAGTGTTTTAGTTTTAGTTTTAGAGTTGGTGTAAATTTTCATACTCTTATACCACTATGCAAAAACTCAGGACAGTGTTACAGTTTTACTATTTTATGCTTATGTCTATTATTATATGTTTCAGTGTTTCAATGTTTAGATGTTTACTGTTGCACCGAGGGACTGAGAGAAACGCAATTTCGGTCCTGTGTATGTCCTGTACATATTGCAGTTCTGACAATAAAGTTGACTTTGACTTTGACTTAACAAATGATGTATATTCTAGAACAACACTTAGATTATTTCTTAATGATGTAAGGGGTTAAATGGAGGTCAATATTAATACTGACCTCTTTATCCTTAATTAATCTACTTATTCAGATTGAATAGTAAATTCACGGATTCTGTTCTTTTTCAGTTTACCCAATATTTCTGTGATCTTTATGATGGATAAATACACAAAGCCATTAAGTGACAAAGACGTTAACTTAGTTTGATATGTCAAAGAGACACTATCATTTATTTAAAATAAATCAACTAAATTAACACCATTACACTTGATTGACATGATTTCACTTTCTTTCAAATTAATACGTCAGCAAACTTAAATTCAACACAACAGACATAAATATTGGATGTTAACATATTTAGACTGTGGGCTCTTTAAACTTAAAATAGTTTCCAGCTTAGATAGAGAGGAAAAGATTTAGGAGGAGAAATGGAGGAAGAAAAGTTAAGAGTCAGGGAGTTATCTTGATGTGTTTTAACCAGAAACATGGCAGTTCTCCGGCCGATTAAAGCTACACGTTGGTACCCTTGGCAAAGCATTTGACGACTTGTTACCTCGTGAAGATGGTCAGTCTCCCTCGGTCCAGTTTGGTCAGTTCGTTTACCATTCTCAGCGTCTCCAGACGTGCGCCTTGACTCGAACCGAAAGTAACGGCAGCTCCTGGTGGTGTTTCCAAGATAAGACGTTCCTTAAAGGAATGTCAATAAAAGAGAGCTTTTCACGGCTTGAAATAGATTTATAACAGGCATGTTATAAATCTTTTAACTGAATGACGTGTCCTTAGCGTGTGACTAGACGATCATCAGTTCTTTGGAGAAGACCATAGTTTGAGGCTTACTCCAGCAGACTTTTTTGAAAACAGGAAGTCAGAGCTCTTTTAAGGCTAACTTGACCTAGAAAGACGTAGCTCTTTCTGATTCAGTCTGTTAAGCCAGGAGCCACTGAGAGGAGGCATAAGTTAGATTAAAAATGTCAGAAAGGATAAGAAAGTTAGTTTAAGACGCCAGTTTCATGATACAGCAGATTTAGAACTTTCTTAACTCATTACCAACACTGTTGTATGAATAAACAAACGTCATCAGAGCATAACATATGGGACCTATTAATGATAATAGCTTGATTATTAAATAGGACAAAAACAAAAGTCTTTGGGTGTCTAGATTGTCCTGAGCTCAAGCTAAAATGAATGAGATAAAGTGTTCCTTTTATCTTCACATGCAAGTTCGAGAGGAGAGGAGAAATCCTCCATGTACAACATTTTGAATTAAGCAGAGTATTTGATTTATCTGACATTAAAATGTACTGATGCTCTTACAAATAAAATTATTCATTTGATAACATTTGAATTAACAAAATTAAAAGAAGTCTCTGTGACCCGAGATTGCACCTTTGACACAGCAGTGAAACACAGTTTAACTCTCACAGAATAACACAGCTTAAAAGCACACATCATGAAAATGACAAAAGTTATTCTTTTGATCACATCAGCCTAAAATCAAAGATAGAAATAGTCTCTTATTGGTGACTATGTTATCAGATTATAGCTAAATGAATAATTTTGTAGTAAATGTCTTGCTTTACTGAGAGGTCAGTAAAGGTCATCACTGGACAGTTCAAAAACCTTAATTTGACCCTGGGTAGGTCCACTACATCTCCCCCCTTTTGGAAGCCATCGCCAGTCCTTGGGGATGGGGTCCAACACGAAAGGAAACCTTGAACTGTCTTTGATCTTGAAGTAATCCAGCAAGTGGAAAAGAAAAAATCAAAAATTATAATCCCATAAAGTTTTTTGAAATTCCATACTGTTCGGAGGTAATCCCATTGCGAAAAGCTTTTAATCCCTTGGAAAACTGAGTCTGTTAACTCTTGGCAAACAAAGTCTGTGATCCCTTGGAAAGCAAAGTCTTATAATCCACAGCGGTAATTCCACAGCAGTAAATCCACAACGATTAGTTTTGTTGATTGATCAGCACCAATTGTTTTTATCAGCATGTAGAGGGGATCCCTCGATTGACGCAGAGGAGGCGGCCCTTGGACGAAGGTTGAAGACCAAGCGTTGGAGCTGCAGGTCCCCACATCGAAGGTTGTTGGCTGGTTGGTTTCCAGTCAGTGCCACTCTGGTTCTATGTGTCATGCAATTATGTGGTTTTTTAAGGTGGGCTTATGATTGGGATTTTACATTAAGCCTTACCTATATGCACCTGGTATGTAAGCTATCATGGTTTAGATCAGCTACAATTACCAATTAAGGGGTGGATCAAATCTATAAATTAGGTATAGGGATCTGTACCTATAGAATTTTGGAGGGCTTCTGTAACGAAGGCCTCTAATTCCAAACTATTCCTCCATTCATTACTTAGTTTAGGTTAAACTAAAATAGAAAAATGAAATATAGTTTGATCTAAATGTCTGTTGTCTTTTAGACGCACGACGTAGGATTTGGTATTCCTAATAAATTTTGAAGTCTATGGCGAGACTCATCAAAATGAATAGACAATCTAGAATAGAAACGATCGAATCGGTTCAATTTAGAAATTGTGAGGTCAATGTAGTTTATGGTACCTTGAGTAGCTTTAAACTACATTGACTCTTCGACGATTGAGATTTAACAAAACGAACTGCATGTTGGCATAGTTAAATCCATATCATTCATTAACCAATGTTAATACAAAACCTTTTTGGCTGGGAGTGTTCAGAACCAAACAATATCTCAACTAATGACAACAGTAATGACTAAACAACAAGGAAACAACGTTTCACTGCTTCGACACACTCTTGTCGTCAGATTCCAAAGTGCAACACACAAGAAAACAGGTCTCAACTTTATGACCGAGGTCAAATTAAATCTCGTGGATTTAAACGGTTGTTAAGGTTAGTTTTTTGTTGTGGGTTTTAGGCTTAGCGTTTCTAAGTTCAAATTGGACAATGCGACTTATAGGGTGGGAAATATGGTAGTTTAAACCTGATTAGTTTATTTACTAACTTGTGTTTGGACGACCTTATTATCCCATGAAGTCGGTGAGTTTGTGAGATCTTTGTCTTTTGTGGAGTCATTGAACGCCTTGTAAGGTTTGATCTGATTTCGATGTACCCATTTAGCAATTGGCTCTTTGCGGCCTTTGCTGATTTTGATTTCGTAGACGACTGAGGACACTTTGTCTGTTATCAGATGAGGTCCAGTCCACCTGGGCATTAGTTTGCGGGCGAGAGTTCCGGTCTCGGACCCTCCTTTCCCGGTTGCTGGGGCGAACGTATAGTACCAGACTCTGTCTCCCACTTGGAGTTCATTGTGAGAGGCCTTCTGGTCGTAGTACGCCTTACGTCCTTCAGCGGATTTTTCCAGGTTTTTCTGGGCGAAAGCAAAAGTGTTTCTGAGGTGTACATTCAAATCTTTCATGTATTGTTGTGTGGTGTAGGCTGTCGCCATGGCGGCGTCGCCTGGTTGGTACAACAGGTGTAGAGGGAGAGTCATTTGTCGACCGGTCATCATCTCGAAGGGAGAGATGCCAGTTGATGTGTGTGGAGTGGCTCTTATGGCCATGAGGACCAGAGGGAGTTTCACATCCCAG